>SMGU01010991.1:0-18115 GCA_004348175.1 Puccinia novopanici
GATCTTTTTACATATCACACCTGTAGATGTAGCTCAATGGATAGAGCAATCTAGAATTGATTGGGTAGATGTGGGTTTGAGCCCCCCTGTCTTCACTAACCTTTTACTTGATCTAAAGATTATAATGAGCCCAGTTGCTTACCTGAGTGTATACTTAATTACACAAGAGACTTGAATGAGATGTGAATGCTTATGTAATAAGTCCACACCCCCTACAAGACTACACTCTCTCCTGGGTTAAATTCCTACTCTCATCATGGGTTCAAGCCCCATACTCTGGGTTCAATCCCCACCACCTGTTTCAACCCAATTCTTTGGCTTTAAACTGAAGATAACTTTTCTGGTATTTTGGCTTTAAAGCCAAATGCCATGCTGAGCTGGGTGAGATGATTTGAGCTGCCCACAATCCTCAGATCATTTCAGCTCAACATGGCCCATGTTTTAATTTTGGAAATATATCCAACAGAAGGTTAGATCTTCTAGCTTAATGGTATGCGGCTCTACTTCAAAACCCACCAACCTGAGGTTGTGGGTTCAATTCTGTCAGCCTGCCTGATGCCAAGGAATATTCCTTCTAGCTACAGGAGGTGCAAGATAGCTTAAACTTAGAAAATAGTATTTCTTTTGGGCAGTTTTTGAGCGTGAGAAAGTGGGTTTTAATTGGGGTTATCCAATTATATTGGGTTGATAAAAAAAGAAAAGAAAAATAATAATAAGACAAAGATTTATCTTATTATTAAATTTCCAGAGGGGCCTGCAAGCAGGGGTGGTTTGGATCCCTCTAAAAGGTGTCTTGCCACGAGTGCAGAGGACTTAGGTACCTTTGCACAAAGAAACTGGGGCCTGTTGAAACAGGGGTGGTTTTGTTCCCAGTAAAATAGAGAAATGTGGAGATTTCAGAGAAGTGTTATTACTCACTAGCAAAAGGACTTCTCCAAAGGCTCCAGGGAGGTGAAGGTGGTTTTTGGTGAGATTCAGATGAGTTGAAATGAGGAAAATTGAGTTGCTGGCTGGTTGTAATCAGGAGGAACTGGATTGTAGTAATTTCTGTGGTATAATGTCTGAGGCTGTGATCTAAAATATGAGGGGAGGAGGGCCCTCTTAAATATAATTTCTGGGTCCTCTATGGTCACCTTGCTTCGTGAAAAATAGTGGGTTGTAGCCTGGACAGCCTGGTTGGGTTGCAGTAGCCTGGCTTTGTTGTATTTAGCCAGGTTGGGCCAAGTATTGCTACTGCCCAGCCAGGGTTTGTTCTTATTGGGTCAAGCCTGGCTAGTAACCATCTTGTTACGCCTAAAAGTATTGGTTACAAACATGTAACAACCAGTTGAGGCCCTGGCTTGATTCAATCAGGTGTTGTTATGGACCAAAGTAGTCTGTTCTGGCCCAATCAGGTGGTAACCATACCATTTCTATGAGTTACTGGTTATCCAGACGAACCAAACAATTATTACACATCATTTCTGTTCGTCTCCAGGCTTTCTTTTGACCTCTGGGAGTTTTTACTGAGCTGTGGGGGTCACTATGTACCTCAATTCAGTAGTTTGAGTCACAGGGGCACTTGGGGGATTGTGTACCTGTCTGAAAACATTAATGAGAGTGTTTTCGACGCATCAAAGTGGTTTTTGACAAGTTTTATTGTTTTAATCATTTTAATTATTAATTTATTTATTGCTTTTTGTAAAAAAGAGGTGTAAAAAAGGAATAAAGAGAAATTAAAACAAGTTAAAACATGTCTCACTTTTTTTGCTTTATTCTGAGATTTTTTATGAGTATTTTTATTTTGTTTTATTAAGGTTAAAACATATTTATATCTCTTTATTCTAAGATTTTTTATATTGATTTTTATTTTTATTTGTTAGTTGGCTCTAAATTGGTAGCCAGCTGAAAAATTCCCACTGTCAGAGCTTAACATTTGGGGGTTAGGGGATTAGGATTTAGGGTTAGGGGAAGTGTTTTTTTAAAAAAAAAAAAAATCAAAAAAGCTACTCTCAGCTCTATCCAGCTCTTTTCAGCTAATCTCAGCTCTCCCCTGCTCTGATGAGCTCATCTAAGCTCATTTTCTCCCAACTCATCCCAAATCATCCCAGCTCACTCCATCTCATCTCAACTCACTACAGCTTAAAAGAACAAGGCTAAATTTCTGAAAAGCTAAAACCAGACTGAAAGACAAAAAATACAATAGATCACTACTTGATAAAACATGAAAAGAAAAAGATAATGAAGCATACCACTGAAGAGAATGAAGATACTAAATGTGTGGACTTTGTGGCGAGTAGAGATGTTAGAAGGCTATGAAGAAGACTGAAAGAAAACAAATCAGAGTTCTTCAGTCAACAAACAGCACAAGAGAGAGAGAGAGAGAAGAAAAGAGAAAGGAGAAAGAAGAAACAAACAGCTCAAGTTGGATCAAGGGTGTTTATATTCAAGGGAGCAAGGATTGAAAGGAAAAGCTAGATAGTAGAGCTGAAGATTGAAGAGAAGATTGAGAGAGTGAGCAATTTCCTGATGAGAAAAAATGACATGGAGATGATTGGGAGTTTACTGTACTTGATCTATCTTGATGATTGAAGTTGGATTAGCTATTTTCTTTCTTGAAGAATTTTGACTAGTCTGGAAGTTATTAAGCAATAATCAGGGAGATTAATAAGGTTCTGTCTAGAAAACTAACCATTGGAAAGTTTGAGATTGGGTGCGCTTATAATTCTTGATTAGGTTTGAATGAGAGCAGGCAGTCAATGTGCAGAGAGCGGAGAGTGAAATGAGTGAGGCAAGAATTCAACACATCTCACTCCAGCATATCCCAGCACACTTTCTCAGCATCCCAGTCTCCCATAAATCTGGAAGTTAGTTTTAGAGGTTGTCTTGAGGGCTAGTAATTCTGGTTTGATGATAGATTTGTTTCAATTTTGCAAAATTAATTACCCAGCTGGGCTCAGCTCACCCATCTCTGCCTGTTTTTTGGCTTTAAACTGAATATACCGCCAAATTTATGTTTGGTTTAAAGCCAAAGGATTGGTTTTCCAAATCTCATTGATCCAGCATTGGAGATCATGAGCTTTTCCTGAACACCCCTTTGATGCTGGCCTAATGTTCTTTTGGGCCAGACCCAGATTGGGCCCTCATGAGGGCCTTCCAGGCCCACAAAAAAAAACTCAGCAAAACATTCTCCAATGATTTTTGCTTAGTTTGGGTTTTTTTTTTTTTTGGGTGAGGATGCTCAGTTTGGCACAGTTTGATCAACTTTCAAAAAAGTACCAAATTTCCCCTGTCCAATTTTTGAAATTCCCTTTGGGGGGAAATTTCAACTGTTTGTAGTTTTAAATGAATAGTCAAGAGAGGGCTACATTCAGTATGACCTTTACTCAGCCTCCAGAGTATGAGCCTTGGATGGTCCCCCCAAGTCTTTGGATTAGGTGAGGTAAATCATTGATTTTGTAAGTCTAGGAAGTAAACTCAGTATTTTTGATATAAAAGTGAGTATAAGGTGTGTCTTTTTAACGTTTTACTGGCTTTACACTGGACTAGATACCTATGAAATTAAAATGTTTCCAGGTCCTTCCTTGGAAAGGGTTTATAGTAGAAACCCCCTCTGAAAAGTGTACACAAGACAAGTTGGAATGGACTTGGCTTCATGGAGGTCCACATAGAACTCTAAATTAGTCAAAATCCTTCACAGATCTTTTATCCAGCCATGTTCAAGCACACCAGCTAACATCCATCATGAAATCATTTCCTGTCCTTCAAGAATCTTTGCTTTCTATTCTCTTCTTTTGCAAAACTAGTTTGGCAAATATTTTCACATTGATGTGCAGGATCACATTCATTTCAGGCGGGTACAGCCAGCACTGGGCCTGCTATGCTAACAGTAATGCTAGCATAGCATAGCATAGCACAAATCTGCTAACAGCTAACCATTTTTTTTCATAGCTGTCAGCAGATTGGCCCTAATGCTAATGTAGCAATGCCCAAAAAATGTATTGCTACAGTGATTTTCAGTCGAAAAATACCACCAAGGGCTGTAGTGTCTTTTTGGAGCTAATTTTACAGCACTGGCAGGGAAAAAATGGCCACTGAGCTATGCTTTTTTTTACCAAAAAAGCATATTGGCCCACCATTAGTACAGCTTCTGCAAATAACCCACTACTCCCAATTGTACACCATTCTATCCTTCCAAAACCTGGAATTCCTCAGCCCTTGTGAAATTCTCCCCAAATCTTTCATTTTGAATAATAGGATACTGAAATTTCTTTCAATTTCCTTTCCACCATCACGAGGTGAGGATCCCCACAAAGACAGCATTTTGACTTCTCCCAAAATAAATAACACAATTTTTTAATTTTACATGCCATAGCACATGTCAGATCCTCTTTCTTCAGTGACATCACTTCCTGAACCTCATTCTTCTTATAGGATCAATCCAATTGGCATTACAACACATGCACCAATATTTCAGACAAATGAGAAGATTATGTTGAGTATTCCAGGTCCAGGGATCCTTCCAGGTCATTATAACCTCCAAGTAAGCAATTTCTTTATACTAAAACACCTCTCTGCACTTATTCCCCAATGGTGACCAAAGCAAAAGGTATTAGTACCCCACTATTGGAAAACATTTTTTCCACACAGGAGTTTTTTTTGCAGTGAATATAGCTTTTTTTTCTGATTTTCCTTGTCTTCCTGTACAAATTTTCAAATTTGATCCTTTTTTTTTGTGTTTGCATCCCTTTCACCAAGATATCAATTGACTTATCACTTTTTTTCAGCCAACGTTAGTTTCACCTAAGCATGTCACTATCATACTTTCAATACATGTTTTTTTTTTTGTTTAATCATATACCCTTTCACCATCAGATGATCAAATTTCTCACTGGTTTCCTACTCTTGATGGTTTAAATTTTTTTTTCCACTGGTCTGAAAAACAATTTTTACCAAATTTATCCTTGAAGCATCAAGGTTCCAGTTTCCCAAACTCTGTGCTCTATATGCTTGAGAAATCACATATTTCATCACACAAAATTGAAATCACATGTTATCCAGATGATATTGCTTTCATTTTTCAGTAAAATTGTCTCATCTTTTTTCATTATAGTGCCATGACTTTCTTAGTGCAAACCCTTTGGTCTTTTCATCAAGGTTTCATAAGCAAACAAAATATTCAACTGACCCAACAGAGAAAATCTTGATTTATTGTTGAGGGACTACAGGCAGTGACTGAAGCTAATAGCAGATCCCAGACTCATGGGTGAAGATGACTTGTGAGAAATTGCTTTAAATTTCAGTAAGGAATGAAAGGAGACAAGTAATTCCAAAAAAGTAGGACCAATAGGCTTAGTAGAAGAAGCATCTGGGAACTACATGCAGGTAACCCAACATTTATCTGGGTAGTGACATTCTGGTAAATGTTGTTCCAAGGCATTCTGGTTTTACAAAGAGTGGCAGCAGGTTTCTGTGTAAATTGTAATGAACTTGGTCAACTGTGCAGTGAGTTACTGGAAGGATGAGGAGAAACTTCCACACCTGCACGCTGGCCAATGTAGACTAATTCAAGGATGTCACAGGAAATGAAAGGTTAGAAGCATCAAGAGAAAAAGGAACAGAAAGAACAGAAGAACACCTCAAGCTTTTCTATACTGATCCAATCAATTCAAGATTGTATACCTCTGCAGGAAACATACTTACCATGTAATCACATTACTGATGAAAGATAATTGGGTACTTTTGGTGCTACCCAAGTCCCAAAGAGCAAGTACAAGCTTCTTCACAAATTGCATGACTAAAAACTACGTTGACACAAGGTACGAATACCTATTGTTGCAAATCCACTTCATCCAGGGGCTGATATGAAATTGAGGGAGGTTTATTTTAGAAAGGTTTACACATACTTAGGGGGTTTATTTGCTTATATGAGAAGCCAAGAGAAAAGGGGTGTTAATGAGAGGATGTGACGTGCTTGTAAGGTTATTCAACAAGGAAGATACGCTTTGATGGCAGTTTGGATTTCTTTGTAGACTTCTTCGATAGATTTGTCAGAATTCACCTTAACACCGGTTTAAACCAATGTAGTATGGATATATCAGTAAAAAAAAATATCTACCTTCATTGGGACAGAGGGATTTTGAGCCTGAATTGAAGAGGCTGACATACCTTAACCACTTTCTGTTTCTGCTCATAATATTGAACAACGGGCATCGAGGTTTCGATGAAAGTTCCTATGAAGATGAAGCGATTCTCACGATTAGTAGTAATAGCTAAATAAAGTCTGATGGACGAGATGCTTCTCTAGACGGATACACAAAATACTCAACGGAACCGTTTTTTAATACTCTCTTCGTTATCATCTTCTCTGCCGCTCGTTTTTCCCCTTTCCATGAGCCGTCGGAGAAGTGTTTCTTCGGGACAGGTAAGAAACAAGACCATTGCGGATTGACAGACCTAACCAAAATAAAGGCAAAAAAAGGCGATGGATTCAATATCAGAACACGAATATTCAGCCATGATTTCAGAGTGGTTTGAGAAGCTTAGTGAGATCAAGGATTACATCTTCGTCAAACTTGACCGCTTGATCCATCTGCCGAGGAAATCCATCGACCAAGAATCGGAATTTTCCTTCAGCAGCTGCCTGCCCGATGGCGTTTTCGAGAAGCTTGATGGTCACATGCATGGGAACGATCTTGCCTTCACGAATGTGATCTTTGATCATCGAGCCGTACGTAGATCCTTCACGATTTTGTTCGGCTCTCAGCAGATCACCGGCGGAGAGATGGACAAATGAGTATTCCGCTACCAGTCGGGCGCATTGTGTTCCTTTTCCGGCTCCGGGCCCACCGAGCACGAAGATAACGGTGAACTTCTTGTTATCAAATACTGGCGCCATGGGAGTCACGAGGGTTTTTTTGAATCGGGCGTATCAGTTACAGCCACCGTAGGGGCACCACCAAAGCTGGGGAGTGCCTTCGAGCGAAGACGTGGATCGGTCTCGTTCAGAGAGCGCTTGTAAGTGATGTAAGCAAACGTAGAACAGCTGGCCGTGAAGATTGCGAAAAACAGCCAAGGCGAGGGAGCCGATCGTTTGGGAGTTTTCGGTGAGACGGGCCCAGTTGATAACAGCCGGGGTCGCAGAATTGGAAAACCTGTAACGGAGCGGCGAAGGAGGGTGGTTGAGGAGGACTGCTTGTTGGTGAGCGTCGATGTGGGGGGACCAACCAGCATGCCTTTTACAGAGTTGGATGGCTCTCGGTGTTGTGCGTCCGGAGCAGCCTTCTTCTCGGGGGCACTCCCCGGAGTCCCCCCACTAGGGGGTTCACAACAGGCTCATGCTCCATGGAAACCCTGGGAAACCCCTCCGCAACCGTCTCCCTCAACTTTTCTGGTTACATAAAAAACAAAAAAGTTAGAAAAAACCAGTGAGCAATTTTCCAGTATGGTCAATGGCATACGGGCTGGGTGGCTGAAGTCAAAAAAAGCGCTCCCGTGTCCGCAAGCTTTCTAGTATTAATTAAGAACAGGTAAATGCATCTCCTGTTCTGCTTGCAAGTCTGCCCAAGACGAAAGGATGTTTTTCAATACTTGGGCAAAACATGCACCAATTTCACATGTTGCTACCCCATACTACTCTTTTTATATTCCCCTCTCCACATTCAAAAGCATGCAATCACCAGGTCAAAATTTAATAATTGTGTCAAGTTCAGGCATGCATTTCTGTCAGTATACTGGCTCTACTCCACAGAAGTGGCGTGCCAAGTATAGACAACAACAAAAAAAATGAGGTAATTAAAAAATTAAAAAGGAAAAATTATCAGTGTAAAAACTGATAATAAACAAAACAAAGCTCTTGAACATTTATAATGAAGTGTAAGAGAAAAATAAACAGGTTACCATGCTACCAGCTTCCTGATAATGGATGTAAATCCTCAGAAGGGTTACCTAGACTTGAACACAGGTCTTCCCAATCAACTTATTTAATATTTTATTGAGGATGGATTATTTTAATAAGATAATAATAAGGAAAAAAGGCCAGTCCTCTTAATTATAAGAGAAGGAAGGTGCCTTTGTAGCTTATAACTTACCTATAGTAAATAATAACTGAGGAGGAGTGGTCCCAAATGGTAGAAAATAGCTCTCCTCAGTATTTTGAAGCCCTCCCTTGATACCACTTGATTATCTGCTCTATTCAGGGCCTTGAAGCGTCCACAGGTAGCTAATTTCAACCATGCCAAAGCTATTGGGTAAATCCTCCCTTTTAGTATTTCAGAAAATATCATTTTTAATGCCATATCTTCATGGTTATCATGTAGGATGTGTAAACTGTATTTTAGAATTTTTTTCACAGGTCTTGAGCTGCACTGAATGCCAAGAAACTGATCATTCCATGTGATTAATATCTGTACTTTTTCAGGTATTTTGTGAAAAAACAGCAGGATTCAAGTTATACATGTGAATTGTGGATTTTCAAAGGAATTTTCATAATTATAATTGATTTTAAATACATAAAATTTTGATGATTAATTTTCTATGAGTATCAAAAGAATATTAGTGTACCAAAAGTCCATAATATTTGTGATTTGTTTGATTGGGAGTTGAACTCAGCTTCTGAGTGAGTCAATGACAATTAAAAAGGACATGTCTTAACCACTATGCCACCAGGCAACTTTGTGACAGGGAAACAAAAATTTAAAAATATATATTGATTTGCTGCTCACAAGAATTAATATATAATATTAATTTCTTGGTGGCTGACAATTTCAAGTCTGACATCTCTTTGTAATCTGAGCCATATATCCAGCTCTTTTGTCCAATAAATCCAAATAGTTTGCTTCTCTGGAAATTCCCATTGCATGAGCTGTTTCCAACCAACTGCAATAGCTTGCTTTTCTGGAAAAGAGCTGCACCTGGCCTACAACAAAGCTATCTCATTAAGGGGTATCACATATGGCCAAATCTACCATTATTTAATTGACATTCTGATGATTGATGATGATTCAAGGATATGCAATGCACAGAGGAAAGTAGTCAGTTCTGTTGCTTCATCAGCACTGCACACCATGAGTTTCCCTCCCTCTGGAGGCCCGCGAATCTTAATCTGGGCTCCCAGCTCCCAGCTCACCATGCATTTTCAGACCACATCACTGAAAGAAAAACTCACACAACTGCTTGCAGTTGACATGCAAGTTGCCTTTGTGCACAAAGGCAAGATAAATGTCAACTGAAGGCAGTTGAGTGAGTTTTTCTTTCAGTGCATCATCATCTTGATGCTTGCAGAGTCAATTAAATACATACATAAGACAAGCTGAAGACACGGATTTTGCACCCAATTTTCCATTACATTCAAGCTTGGGGACAAAGTAAGGGAAATTCTCTGTGATTCCATTCAGAATGAGCAGAATAAGATTTTTATCCATTCAAAATTTTCAAGAAAACTCTCTTTCATTGTATGTACAGTGCCTAGACAAAAGCTTTTGTCGCAACACTTTTCATTCCAAAAGTTCAACCACCACAGTTAAAATCACAATTTCTAGTGAATAAATCCAAAAAGAGTTTCAAATAATGATTATGAAGAAATTTTTGTAAAAAAAATTAAAATAAAATTTGTATTTGTTTTTTATTTTTTTGCTGATTTTTAAAATTTTTTAATATGCATTTGAAGCACCTAGAAAACTCAGAGAGTAAAGCCTGGAATGTGATAAGAATGATAATAAATGAAAAAATTTTGAACCAAAATAGCAAAGCAAATTTAGTGTCCATAGAAACAGGCCTGAAAATTGAATTAGATCTGATTTCAGTGCAAAATTTATTTTAATTCCAATTTTTAGCCCTATTTGGCTTGTCACTAAATTTGCCTTGCTATTTTGGTTCAAAAAATTTTCATTTATTATAATTCTTATCACATTCCAGGCTGTACTCTCTGAGTTTTCTAGGTGCTTCAAATGCATAGTAAAAAATTTTTGCAAATCAGCAAAAAATTAAAAAAATTAAAAAAATTCACAAATTTTATTTTATTTATTTTTTTCAAATTTTTTCTTTATAATCATTATTTGAAACTCTTTTTGGATTGATTCACCAGAAATTTTGATTTTAACTGTGGTGGTTGAACTTGTTGAATGAAAAGTTTTGCAACAAAAACTTTTGTCTAGGCACTGTAAATCCTTCATTGAAATATTCTTACATGAGTTTATCATGAAAAAATTTGATTTTGTTCCTTGTGGGATCTTTTTTCTTGTAGTTCTGGCTTGCCTTCATCTGAATCCAAAAAAAAAAAATTGATTTTTTTTCTTTCAAAAGGTACCAAACAAGTTTTTCTCACAATAATAATTAGTGGTGATGTTTTGTTCCAGATTTGAGTGACATTTTCATTGGAGAATGGCAATGTGGTTTTACTGGCTAGGTCTGGACTTAAGTGCTTTAGCCCCAGGTTTAGTCCCAGAAAATGCAGTTGAATGGTGAGATTAACAGCCTGTCTCACAGCAGTGGGAGTTTTAGAAAACTTTTTCTGTCTGAATTTATTTTTGCACAATTTGAAAATCAGAAAAATGTTTTCAAAAATGGGTCTGGAGGTGTTTCCAAAAACAGTGGGAAATCAACTAAAATGGATTTTCACAAATGAGAAAAAATCTCCCTCTCATATGCAATTACTGCCAAAATTATTCTTTCCCAGGAAAATCAAAAATAGACAGGTTTGCATGTGAAATGGTATGGGCCCTATGATTACTCCAGACTAACTTGGGTACTATCTCAGATCCAAAACTTAGCTCCTGATGTGGATGATCTTTGGTTAAGCTGGTTTATTTGTTGAATCATCTCCAACTGGAGCTTCCCATCAAACTGGAAGACCTTGCAGATCCAGAACTGGGGCCCTTAAATTCACATTCTCAAATCTTACCAAATCTCCTCTCCAGTCACCCTTGTCCTGCTCCTTAAACTTAATCAGCTAAATATACAATGTTCATTTTCCTGCCACTCCTCATTGGATGCACCGTCTTAAACTAAGAAAAAAATTTCAAATTCAACAATCAATAGCTAACTCCATGTAGCTGCATGTGTGAAATCATTTTTTGTTGTTTTAAAAAGCAAATTTTATCAAAGGCTAAGATAGACTTGACTTGAAAACCTTCAGGTAAGATTTTGATGTGTTAGACATAATTTGATGCTAGAAATCTGAACTAATGTTACAAAATTTAAATACAAAAACCTTGATTGAACTGGACTTATTACCCACTTCTCTTGCACATCTGTTCAACCTTCCACCAAAAAAATGAACTGTAACCATGCTAATATAAAGGGGAATACAGGTATTAAGATTTAAGAGTCTTCTTTTGATTGTTCACTGTTCATTCTTGAGGGACCAATAAAAGGCTTGAGAGGGAAGTATAAAACTTCTAGGAACACCTTTGGGGTTAATTTTTAGCACCAGAGAGGGAAGAAATATCTGTAAGTAAAAATAGAAGGTATCAGGAGAAGGAAGAGAGGAAATGACAGAGAAGTGAACTAAGGACCTACCTACCACCAGCAAGGGAACAACTCCTACCAAGCTACAAGGGGGAAGGGAGAGTTCAGACTACTTACAGCATCAGAATAGGATGACATCATCTGTGTTGTTGTCCTCATGACATCCATGAGAAGGGCCTACTATAACCAATAAGACTACTAACTGTTGTCAGGAACTAAGCCTTCTTGTGCTAAGGGGGAATGAATTATTTCTTTCAGTGACTTGAGTGACTTGAGAGAAGGACAGTCTAGAAAGCTGGTCCCTATAAGTCCTTACATCTCATTTTTATTGGATTCTTTTTCTGAATTTTTGCCTCGAAGTCTTATCTCAGCTTTGCCTTATAGAAGAGTCATCCCTTTTATTAGTTACTAGCTGGCTCTCTTATCTTCATGACATGTGCCACTTTGTTGCTCACCTATTCTAGCAGCTAACTACTCTTTGAGCTGTTTTCTGAGACAACACTCATCAGTGACTGAGCCAATAATCCACCAGTTATTAGGGCTTCATATATCCAACCAGTACTCGCGTGTTATCTCATCCACACTTCAGTGCATCCCATTTTTCTCCACAAAGGTTTGAATATTTTTAATACATCTCATCAACAACTGCGCTTCCTTATTAAAGTGACACAAATTTCATGAAAAAGCGCATGGGATCCCCATAGCATCCACAATAAAAGAAAATTTACAATTCTACATGTGACAAATATACATATTTATGTACAACTTTCAGAAACCCTTTTCCTCCGGGAACCGTATATGCCATTACTAGATTGGGACTATTACAGGAACTTGACGAAAAAAGAATAAAATAGCACCGGTAATCGTACAGACATCATTTGTTGCGACTTGAGGCATCCTAAACGGATCAAATAAATTACTCGGTGTATTCCACATTCAAATCTGCTTTGAATTTCTCGATTAGTCCCTTCACTTTTTCATATACCTAGTTTGTTTGTTTGTTTGTTTTTGATATGGTAAGAGAGAAAAGCTTATAGTTAGCCACTCTAGTAGTGAGAATTTGAGCGAATAGAATGCTCACGGTAAATACCACTGCTTGGCCGGGTGCAACTCTCATTACCCGCGGCGTAATACCTTTGTAGAAAGCCTTGGGGCCTTCCTGGACAAACATTTCAGAAGCAACTACTCTCAATCGAGTCCAAGCAGTTTCGCCAATGGTTGCGGTTGATTTCTGGATACGCGTTTTGATGGTGTCGATGGGAGCATTAGTGAAGGGCCCAACGGCGCCCGAGATGAGTCCGAGGACAAGGGTTTGATACGATGGTAACTCATTACCCTGAATATTGGGCTGGAGGCGATGGCAGAGCGCCTTCAGTTCAGTGTACGCCGTAAAATTAGCCGCTTGATTGGTCGCTTGCCGGAGAGCCGTCAAGGCCACCCCGCGATAAAGTGTCGCCGGACCTTCTTCCTTGAGAATCAAATACAAAGCATGACCAGCATTACGATCTGAGGGAAAAGAGCTGATGTCAACACTGTTTCGGTAGTGGTATATAGTGTGACACAATCACTCACACTTGGGGATGTCTAATGGATCAGACATCGAGTGCATTTGGGCTTGCAGCCTAATTTTCACTACCTCCATTGGACAAACAATTGCCACTGCTTCGGTGACGCCGGCTCCTAGACCGGCTTTCCTCAAAATTCATTCAAACGTATCAACAGACGAATCGCATGAAATTAGAGGAATTTGATATGCAAGTTACGGTCGCCTATGTAACTTACATAAAAAGATCGCGCTAGAGGAAACTTTTCCGCTTTCTTTGTTCGCCAACCAACCTTTGTATGTCTCGAATGAAGCAAATCTGATCGACATCTTGGGCACGATACCTGATGAGTTTAAGTGGGATGGCTTAATTAGCATGTGATTACACCGGGTTGAAAAGTTTCAGGGAATAAGAGTCACCAGATATGACGGCCCCTAAGCCTTTGTAAAGTCCTAAAACACTCTCCTTCTGAGCGATCATGATGCCTGTCTTTAAGAAACCTCTTCCTCTACCCTGTTTATTAGCACAGAAACCAAGTCAGCGTTACCTACATGTGGTCTTGGTGTGAACGAAGGATGTGTTCCGCTATGTATTACCTGCTTGCTCCTACTCAGCTGCATCCGAACCTTGATCGTGTCCAATGGATGACAAGCACATGCCTGAATTGGATGGAGACTATTGAGTATTGGTCATCTCGAGATGACGGCATTGATGTGAAGGCAGAGACCTACTTCCGCAAAGCCAGCTGTCCCGCCAGCGATGAGATGGATGCTCAAGGGGGTTGAAGTCTTTTGAGACATTGCGAACAGATCAGTTGCTTGTGATTTTTTGGAAGAGACGGTTTGGATGGCGGGTTTTGTTTGTTGACCAGTTTCCTGTTCATCAACACGACTCTTAACTGATCACCCAGATCGCATGACTGATGAAACCCAGCATGTGAAGACATGAAGCTAAATGAAGAGCGATGACGTATTTTAATCTATTTCCTGACCGAAAGGAGAATAGCATTCAACACAGCTGACCATGGCCTTAAGTATTATCATCCCTCCCCTGCCCCCAAACTGTGCAAGGCCGAGAGCGGTAGAGCCTAGGAATTCACTGCTACGCCGGCAACAGTCTCATTTTCCTCCAGCTTCATTATGTCAGCGGGTCTAAGAAGCCACCAAGACTGCCAAGTTATGTAACCTGTGCGGAAAACCTCCCACGTTTCATCATCAATCTTCTCTGGCTGGAAATGCGCCCTCAAGATAACGACTGGTGATGAGAAGAGCTTGAGAAGAGGCGTACAGTTTTTCTATAAGAACATTCTACGATCCATCAAGCTGGGAGGGGTAGCTCGCGGCTGCAATTAATAACGAGCAGAATAATGAATAAAAAGTTGGCCAAATCCCTCCACCCAGATTTGGTCCTCCGAGGGAGAGGAATGGAGCATTCTACCGGCGGAATGAATGGTTTAGACGAGATAGCAATACCACAAGGGAAACGCTGCTTAACTTGTGCTTCAATTTTGTAACCGTAGCGATGCTCAATGGCTTCGCTAAAAAAACCGGCTCTCGGTAAGTGATTTTCATTTGAATGTATACTCTGAATTCCAATCATGTGGTCCTAATTTCATGATGACCATACAAAATGCGCCCATGCGTCAAGACGAAGAGGCACACAGCGAATTAGGGGGAAAGAAGACATGGAGTATTGTCCGATTTATGTACAATGGAACACCCCAAGAACCAAAAAGAAAAAAGAAAAAAAAAATGAACATTAAGGGAGCTGAAAAAGGAAATACAGTGTTAGTAGATGACGGTAAGGTTGAAGTCAATGGGTACAACAGATGTTGGAACCCAGTATCGAGGTGAATTGGCGGAGACCTCATCCCATTAAGCCTAATTGGCCCATGTGCTGTAATCCTAAAATATATTTGAGGCACGTGAACCGGATGAAGTACACGATGATAGTCAGCGGATGAAAATAAAAGAAACATGGAGGGAACATGTCTTCCAAGGCACCAAAAGCAAGGGAGGGTGGGGGGGTTCCCGAGGGCAATGAAAGGAACTCACGGTGCCCAGTATAGCTCCGATGGCTATGGGAGAGGACCTTTGAGTCCCAAACTTGCGAGCACTCGTGTTTGCACCCGCACCGAAGTTTCGATATTCTTCGTATGTCACATGGGCGGTGCGCGGGTCACTCGGGGACCAAATGCTCCAACCGTCGGGATTGATGATATTACTCAATGAACACGACTGGAATGCGACAGCGGCGTATTCTGACCAGGGTCGGCCCAGGTAGGTCGACCCTGCGCCCGCGCCGGCTGAGATCACTTGTGATTTGTTGATCACAAATCCCGTCGATCCACCTGGACTTCTTCTCTGCGCAGTGATACTGGATTCGGAGCAAAGGACACGCCACGAAAGAATCAGCTACCCATCTCGTGGAGAAAGAAATTCGCCACCTCTTTGCAGCCTGTTTCCTAAGTTCATCAAGAACCAAGTTTGACCAAACTACACTCACAAGGCGCGTGACGTGGTAGCCTTAACAGCCAACACGACTGATTCAAACCAAGCGGATCCGGCACCAAAGATGAAATCTAAAACGCGACGAAGCAATGCGATGATTTGACTGAGTTTAACGCTTTCCTTGAACATGGATAGGTTTTACGTTCATGCGGAAGTTTGATCACTAACCCGTGGCACCTTCGATACGAGATCCATAGAAGTAGGCCGTCCCTTCAACTTCAACAGTATCCTGAAAGCTGGAGAAGGTGCAGTATTTGAAAACTGAGGTACAAAAAAAAAAAAATCAGCCCATGGTATAAGCTGCGATAATCCGCACTCATTCAACTCTCTAGTAGTGAAGTACTGACCTTGTTTTCTCCCCGTGGATGCTAGTGCAAGCGCTTGAGTATCCGTGCCTGTTCCAAACGAATTGATGACATTTCTATAGTTTGTGAGGAGTGGCGATGTTGATTAAAAATGTATATAAATCCGCGGGTATTAACCTGATTATAAAAGACACGACCAAGCTTACAGGTTGGAAATACGGATGCTTGAAAGGCCCAAAACAGGAAAATAGGATTAAGACCATCGAATTGTAAGAATCGGTTTCACAACTTCTTCCGCAACCATTGAGGGGCCGACGACAGGAGTATGATGCAGAGAAACTTACCCTTGACTTTGAGCCCAAATTGCTGCACTCTTGACATTGCTACCGGCCTGGGCTGCACTGATAGCTACCTGCACCGTCACTTGGTTGCTCGCCGCAGAGGTAGGATTCGTGGTGTATCCCTGTATGCTTAGCGACTAGCAGCGGGACAGTAAAGCCAACTTTATAATTAGCTGATAAGGTTTTAGTTCATGTCGGTTTCCCTAGGTTCACCACTCACCGAAGGATAATTTATTCTAATTTGCTCCTTGTACCTCCCTTGAATGATTCAAAAAAAATAAAATAAAACTCAGATCTAGTTAGAACTATCACCATCGCTAGAGAGAACCTTCTGGCACTTGTGGTTGGGATGGAATAGGAAATACCGGGATAGACAAAAATGGTCTTGGGACCAGAGAGACTTGCTAAGGCTGCGACAGCGGAAGAGATGGTGCTACGGACGCAAGCAGTAAATGTCTTTCAATCAATTCGCGACCCAGGCGCAATGTACTGTCTTCAGTCACGTCGGATTGCCATGACTTACGCGTATTCTCCGCGATTTGTGCCGCTCTGCCTCACAATCAACGCGCCGGGGGGAGGAGAGCTTTGGGCCCAGATAGACAGTGCGAAAAGGACGACCAACCAGAGGTTCTGGCGGATTTGCTCGTGGCTGACCATGGTGTAATGCGGACAAATTCTTCTGAAGGAGGGAAATGGGCGGTTATGAGGGAGTGGTTCTTTCTTCCGTAATGGATGGACACCTCGGGATGCCTTTATGGTCCTGTGACTCACCCATGTCTTGCCTTTTCTGGAACACTTTCAACTCGCAGCCGCTGCCCAAGTCAATGAGCTTCCCATGCCACCAGCATGTGGCCCGTCGACCCGAGACGTCCTGGGAGTTGAGGCGCATCTAGGCTGCTATTCTACTCACTCACCGCACTTGAAACTTACAAGTTACAAGTTGAAATCGTTTGGCAGACGAGCATCCGTGTCTTTGGAATCTCTCCAAGTCGCTATGAGAAACTGCGACTGGCGAAACGTTCCCACCCCAGCATACCAGAAAGTGACCATTGAATGGTCCACCAAAACGCCGCAGGCATACTCCGATGGTTCACATAGGGAAATTTTAGCCTTGTCCCCCACAAGATAGGACGGTTCACATAGGAAAATTTTAACCTTGCTGATTTCATAAATCAGCAAGCATCCCCTGCAATATTGGCTGGTGCATTGGGTTATAGCTTATGCACTTCTTGCTGATTTATAGCATATGTGAACCATGCTACTATATTGAGATGACTGCTTGGGTGGTCTTGATTTTCCTTGTAATTTGTGTGTCACATCTGGAGCAAAAATCTCACTTTCTTAATTTTCATTTCTGTGTTATGGTTTATATTCTTCAAATGTTGTATTTATGGGTTATGGTCTTACATTTACATCAACAAGTAATTAAAGAAAATCATAGTGACATGCAGCTGTATTTTCTGATGCCATGCGCAACACATAAAACTTTCCCTATAAATACTTCAGTTTTGTTTGATATTTATTAGGTCATTCCCACCACAGGAGCTGAACCTGGGAGCCAAATCTCAAAGTTCAGCAACTGGGGTGTGCCTTGAGCTCCCAAGACACTGACTGACATTCACCACATGGAGCTAGATTTATTGCCCTGCAGTGTCTCCAAATACTGTTCTGTGATTGGAGAGTGTTGGGGTGAAAAGATGTGTCAGGGTAGGTCTCTCTTTAGTGACCAATCCCTGAATCAGTAGGGTAGAGAATTGCTACTAGTCTCACTCTACCTGGAAAGGGAGGATAAGAACCACACCTCTAGAAGAGCAGCTGGGCAACATAAACTGCTGGAACTGTATACTATATAAGCTGCCTGGAGGTTAAAGTGATGAAAAGAAGGGAGAAGAAGCTTAATTGCTGATATCCAAACTTATACAACAATGTACAGTGCCTAGGCAAAAGTTTTTGTTGAGTGTTTTTTTTTT
>SMGU01010992.1:0-12916 GCA_004348175.1 Puccinia novopanici
AAAAGAAGAAAAGAAATAAGGAAAACGGAAACGGAAAGAGGAAAGTAAGTTTACAGACAGGTGTGTGTAAAATGACAACTTATCAAGATGGTATTGAGGGAGAGTGAAAATAGGTGAAGAGCACAAGTTGCGAGGCGGAGTTTTATTCAAGGTTGGGTAGGACGAGAATTCCAGGCGAGAAAGTCAGGAACAAAGCAGGAGCCAGTGTCGTTGATAGGCTTGATAGTTTTGAGGTACTCCTTAGCGGCTTTCCTCAACGCGCGATCGAGGTCTTCGGCGGCGAGCTGGTGGTCGAGGACGTGTCTAGCCATAACTTCCTGGGGCAAAGATTGCTTGAAGATGTCGACGAGGGAGGAGGCGATGTGCTTGCTGGGTACGTACATCGGGATAGGAAGGCCGTCCTTCAGCGGGAACTTGAGCGGATCCAGCTCGTAGCATACGTTGTAGAGATGTGCAATCGTCTGGTCAAATACCCCAGCCTTCGCCACTTCAAACCCAAATCCTGAGTCCCCAGCTTCCTCTCGCTCTTCCTCTGTCTGCTTTCCTTCCATCTGAACCCCCTCGTGTTCATTGTTGCCGCTGCTTTGTAGGGACGGGTCCATGCTCCCTTTGCATTTCTTCTTTTTATCAAGATTGGAGAGAAGTCTCGCCTTTTGGACCCCTATCATTCGTGCCGCGAAAGTATCGTCAGCATATATGTACATCCTCTCTTGTTTTTGCTTCAACCGTCCCAAAGCTTACCGGCTGCCTGAACCGAAAAATATGCCAGGTTTATCTCAAATAAAAATAAGGGCACCACTACGAAAACGTCACTATTCAAAAAGAAGAAATTCCTCAGAAGATGCAATACCAACAAGTAGGAAATTGATGTGGACTTACATGGCCAAAGTGAATGGCAGCAGACAGCCTGATCTAGTGAAGAGATGGACCAACTATTCATCAATACCTATGGACAGAGGTCCAAATCACGGAAGAAAGCAGGGTTGCTCCTCACATGAGAGTTTGTGCGCGCGCCTTCTTGCAAGCCTTACTCAGAAGGCTGAGGAAGTTTTCTTCAATCTCGTCTTCGCTCGGATAATTGACATCGATTCCAAGCGAGGACTCCGATGACACTGGATAAACAATGGTGAGCTGTGAGGTGTTGACGTGACATCGGATCGCGTAAGAATAGCGGCGGCATCATTGATGAATTTATGAATGAAAAAAAGAATGTCATTCAGACCTTGCCCAGTTTGGTTTTGGGTGGTAAGCGTCCCAAAACTTCAATCGCGTTATTAGGCATATATTTAATCGCCGCTGATGCGTCCTGAAAGAAAAACAAGAAGTGCAGGAGGAAGATATGTTGTCAAATGGGAAGATGATACAAATCACTCCTGGATGGAAAAATGCAGGGTTAGACAGAATTGCAATAGGGATATGGAAGATACTTACTCGAATGAGTGCGCCTTTGAATCGAGACCATACGCCTGCCTCCTTGACTTCGCCCCTCTTGATGTCTTCGCCTTCTTTGACCTCCTCTTGCCATTTGCGCTCCACTTTTTTCAACAGCTTCTCCTTCCTTTTGCCCGTCACGGGATCTTTGGGCGGTCGTTGGTAGACCGAGCGAGGGAACGTGCTGCATCAGTTGATAAAAATATCCATGACCAACCTGATTGTTAGTTTTGTGGGCCCTCATCAAATAAGGAGGGAATTGGATACTCACTAGAGTAGGAATGGGGGGGTGTCTTTCGTGGTCTCGTAGCCGGCAGCGGCCCGAGGAAACGGGATGGCGAAGATAAGACTGGGCAGTTCTATCTCGGATGCCAAGTTTGACAAGGGTTGATCCGTGGTCTCGACTTCGGCAGGGATTGGGGAGCTTGAGGGAGGGCCGGTTTCCGGAGACAAAGGAACAGTGGCGTTCATGGATAGCTTGGAAGATTAGAGTGCAGGCTGATTAAACTCTGGTTCAGATGTAGTGGATCAGAAGAACAATGTCGGTGGGTGTCAAGACTTGAAAAGAATAGGGTTCAAGTCTTTCTGCACTACTACAATACCACGGCGCTCCACACAGTTGCTAGCCCGAAGGCTTCTTGCGATTTGTCCGGAAGGGCAGGGATCACGGCGTGGCTTGAACGATTGTCGGGCGATATCTCCCACTGCCACGCTCCATCATAGAAAATACTTACGGAATTGTGTCTTGTGAAGTTGTGTCCCCCGTTCTCCTACCTTCTCCTAGCATGTCCGCGGCCCGCTAAGTGGAGGATTTCCCATGGATCCAGAAGCCCTTCCAGATCCAGATCTGGGTTTCCAGATTCTCGATACAGCTAATCCAACAAAGCTTGTGGTTTTTTGATTGATTTTTGATTTTTTTTTTACTCAGATTATTTTTTTGGGTCTTCGACATGCGACCCAAATAATTGAAGGTGCGACCCACCTGGGTATCATGAGGACGTCAGGATGGGTCGCACCTTCAAAAAACCCGTCGCAAGGGTGGGTCGCAGGTCGAATTCCTTAAAATGCGGAATATTTTTTATTAATTTTTTTTGGGGATCAAATTGAGGAATACTTGATGATAATAAATTTTTTTCCTACACATTTTAGGGTGGAGAATTTAATGGTAAAGTTTATTTTCCCAAAAAAAAACTATTTTGATCTTTTTGGCACTACACCTGGATTTCTAAATGTTTTTTTTTGGATTGAAAAAAAATTAATTTGGGTAATTTTAAAGTTTACTCCTAAACTTTTGATAGTTTCAAATAAAATGATTTAATTTATTTCAGTTTAAATCAATTAAATCTCTCTGCTTTGGGGGTGTCATTTTTTTTTTTGGAATTTTGTTTTCTCAAGATTTTTGAATTTGACCTTAAATAAATTAAATCATTTTGTTTGAAACTATTAAAAGTTTAGGAGTAAACTTTAAAAGTACCCAAATTAATTTTTTTTCAATCCAAAAAAAAAAAATTCAGAAATCTAGGTGTAGTGCCAAAAAGATCAAAATAGTTTTTTTTTTTTGGGAAAATAAACTTTACCATTAAATTCTCCACCCCAAAATGTGTAGGAAAAAAAATTATTATCATCAAGTATTCCTCAATTTGACCCCCAGGGGAAATTAATAAAAAATATTCCACATTTTAAGGAATTCGACCTGCGACCCACCCTTGCGATGGGTTTTTTGAAGGTGCGACCCATCCTGACGTCCTCATGACACCCAGGTGGGTCGCACCTTCAATTATTTGGGTCGCATGTCGAAGACCCATTTTTTTTTGCACTCAATTTTTTTTTTCCCCGGCGGACGCAGCAATTTTGGTGGTGCTCACCCACTGAACGATTTGAAATGAGTTTGGTGGCCCATAAAAATCTGTAGAGTCTTCGCATTGGGGGTCAAAAAAAAAAAAAATAGAAAAAAAAAACATGCAAAAATTCCGCAAGCATTGTTGGACTAGCTGTAAAACCATATATTGGTTGAAAAGGATCAAACACTGCCAGCAAGTTGATAATTGAACACTTGATCTGCAAATGTTATTAAAAATAAGATCAGCAGGTAATGAAGAGATATTCTTAGTATTGCCACATCCCAAGGAGTGCTTTAATGGATGTGCATGTCCTGTCTGAGTAGATTTTATTACACCACTGAATTATATAACTATTTAGTCTGTTCTTATATTCACATAACATTTCTCTACAAGTGCAGAAAATGCTCCTGTCAAGACATACTATGATGTTCCAAATCCCCAACTTTGAAAATTTCAAACTTTTTTTGGCATGTGCCAGAAATGGTTGAATAATCTTTATGGAATCTACAATACCATTAGAGCCCCAAAATGTGTGCTTCATAATTTTTGGGTATTTCATCACCTTAATCATCCAGCCCACAATTTTTTTTTCAGGCACACACAATGTGCACTTTACATAAGGCAGGTGTTTGGAAAATGAGAAAATCCTTCATATATTTACATGATGGCTATCTTAATCACCAGGTATAGCCCACACTAAAGTAGTAATACAACTCAGGGGTGCTATTTCCATGTGATATTGACTCTCACCACACTTCCCAACACCTTTGAATTTTACACATATATGAAAAAGCAAATAATATTTCACATCATATCACCACTCCCAACCAGGGCCTTCATTTCTTCTCCAAGAGGATTTTTGTAAATTATAGATATCATCTCAATTTCACCAAACACTAGCCATTGTTGCACTTGAGGTGGGAGAGTAATTTCATCATGGAAAAGCTAGTTTCCTCAAAAAGCTGTTTGTTTGATTTTTTCTGGGAGGAGAAGATGTCAATCTAAATTTTGACCTCATAGCCTTCTTCAAGTACTGGTGGTACCAAAGTTGCTTGGATTGGGAGGGGTATGATTTGAATCTCTGGCAGCTCAGCTCTGGTTGTGAATTTTCTTGTTGCTGTGAATCTGCTTGTTCCTACAAATTTTTCAACTATCCTCATGTTGTGTGATCTGGTTGTCAATTTGCTTGTTCCTAAACATTTTTCAACTATGATATGGTGTGATCTGGCTGTGAATCTGCTTTTTCCTACAAATTTTTCAATTAAAATCATGTTGTGTGATCTGGTTGTGAATTTGCTTGTTCCTACAAATTTTCAACTATCATTATATTGTGCTGACATCCAAGATAAGACAAATGCTTATACCCATTTCCAAACCTTGAGTAATGCGGAACAGAGCACCTGTTGATCAGGTGTTTGAGATATCTGGCTTCTTTTTGAAATGAAAATTGGTATGCAACAGCCCTTGGGTTTGTAAAAAACATGAGAACAAACTAAATGCCAATGAAGCACAAAAAAGAAAAAAAAAAAAGCTATTTTGGCCTTTTTTAAATCTGTGTATGGGTTGTTAAAAATTGCCATAGCTTGTAATTTAAAAAGTGATAATCCCAGTAAATCAAGCAATTCTGGTAAGCTGACACCTGCATTATGTTTTGCATTGCTTTGAAACAGGTTGGTTTTATTTTCTTAAAACCCTTTTTGAACTTGTGTCTGTGCCTGAAATAGCTTCTTTCTGCTTATGGAGGTCAGATTTAAAGCAAAAGGGATGCTCACAAGAATTGTAAACTTGACACTTTTCATGGCAACAGGTGCACTTGGTGAGACAAACTTGAAAGTAGGGTGCAAAGCACTGGGATACTGAGAATGGGGAGATAGGAGGAGCAACTACTTGCACATCATCAATCACCCAAAGGTTATTGAATTCTCTCAGTCTTTTTTTGGTATTAATATTGCTGATCTGGATATGTTTTCCCGGCAGGGCTTCAAGTGGAACATTTCAAACAAGGACAGGTGAGTTCCTAAAATATAAAAGCACTTGTGTGTGGCAGTAGGGACTTGAATCAAGTTTGCATCCCACACAATTTTATTGTGATGTCACAGAGTGCAATCTCTTTATTGTAAATCTATTTATTTCAGCCAGTAGTAGTAGAAAGCTAGTAAAAACAGAAATAGAATGAAAATTCAGAGACAATCAATTAGAATCAAAGAGAGAAAATAAAACAAAAATGAACACTAACATCATGATTTAAATCACAATGACAACACAAGACATACAACTAATGACATAAACAAAAACTAGATGAGGCTGAAGGAAAAATACAAATTCAGTTTTACAGACAACAATCTATAAAATCTTACAACCCTACCTTTGATACCTGTCCTAAGTCCTTACTTAAATTTTCTCCTCATGCATTGATTAACAAGCTCTGAAATTGTTGAGTTTAATGTCCAGTTGATAAGTCTTCTGTGAATGCTGAGGAGTTGATGATAGATTACCTGCTGATGTTGAGATATTGCTTGTGCTCTTGAACTAGGCTCTTAATTTTTTTCTTCAACAACTTGAGATTTTTCCTTCTGGTTGATGACCATGAACAAGAACTGAGACTTTATGCCATGTGAGCTGAAACCTAACCATTACACTATGTGATGCATATGCATGTGACAATTATACTTCAACATTCATATCCCCACAAAAGCCACTCAATTGATGCTGACAGCTATGTAGCTATGAAGCATGTTTCATATTGGTATTGATTATATCATATTGGTGGAACATACTATATATATCTGATGTAAACCCTTTTTTTTGTTGTGATTGAGAGTTTGTTGTGATTTGAGATGTAGTTTTAAATAGGAATCTACGAGTTCGTGCATATGTTCTTCAGCTACAAGAGTAATGAAGAGATAAAGGGGGAAATGAAATAAGAAACCAAAGGTAAAGACAAAAAATGGTGGTAACAGAGAAAAAAAAGCGGATATTGCATATAAAAAATGAGTAAGGGGGCAACAGAGCTGATTAAGTTATGTACAAGCGTGCGGAAAGAAAGGATGAGAAATTGCTTGCGTGATCAAGATTGGTGTCGTTTGCGTTTGGAGAGGGGGGAGGGGGGGCCGGAATTCAAGTTTTGAGAAAGAGAAAGAGACGAGACGGATTGGGAGGAAGAGCCAGAGGAGCTGGGGGCCAAAGTGAGCGAGGAGGAGAGAGAAGATCTTGAGGCAGTTTTAGGGATAGAGGTTCTGACGGCGACGGCGGGCTTTCGGGAAGAGGGTTTGCGCGCGAGGCGGAGTTCGGCGAGGCCGAAGAGGGCCAGCCCGTACAGCAGCGCGCCAAGCGGCAGGATCACCGGCATCAGCTCCAGGAACGTCGCCACGATGAACAGCACCGATGGCACTGCCATCATCCCCGTCAGAAATAACATCGAGATCGGCGCCCGTACCGCGAAGCATTGAATCGGCAAGTATCCCAGAAACAATATCGCTATCAGATTCAGCGGCGAGCTAAAAAACCCGTCCCATACGTCCGCACATAGTCCGTCGATGACTGTAGTCCATTCGTAAATTCGAGCGTTTTTTTATTTATTTTTATTTTTTGAAAAAAATTAGAAGTTAGCAATCATCCTCTGGCTGCCATGGCATACAAGAAAGTCATGAGACTGACAGTTTTGCTTGATAAACTCCAGAGCTCCCAGTCGAACGGATATTAGCAGGGAGGTGATGGCGGCCGAGAGACTACCGAAGGCAAAGATACCGTGGACGACCTCTGGCGATGCAGGCATATTGTTGAGAGAAAGAGAGCAAAAGATTATTAATAGTTGAGGTGAAGAAGGTGATGAGGCTGAGCAGGAATTAAGTTTTCGTGTTTTTTTTTCTTCTTCCCCAGGTATTTCTCTCTATGTATGTGTATATGATATCTTTAAAACAGGTGGTCAATAGATGAAGCAGAATGGGGCTATCTGTCTGAGGGGGGAAGTGATAATTTAGTCGGTTGTTTTTGTAATGAAAAGCTCGTCGAAAAGATAACGAGGTAGTCTCAGTTGATAGCTTCGGGGAGCGGGGGAATGATGAGGTAACCGTGGCAAAAATAAACTAGTCGTTGTTCCGGTTTGAAGGTGGAGAGAGCTGGTCGCGATCTGCCCCGGCAACTGTTGGGGGTTGGTTGGCCTGGACGAGCCTTGGGGGAGTCGCTCAAACAATGCGGGAAGAGCCGTACTAAACGTATGTTAGTGCTACCGGCGCAACGCGTTTGTTGCTGTTGTATAGGCAAAATAAATTGCTCGTTTGCGGAGAATTCACTGGTTTGACTTTCGTTCCGGTTCCGTGATCAGATCAGCGTCGACGCGGATGAGTGAGAGCTTGTTGGGGGAATCGCGAATCGTTTGCAGAGTAAAAAGCGTGGGTGGTGTACAATGAAAACTCGTCAGAGGTGAGCCATGGGATGGGAATTAAAAGAAGCTGTTTTTGTATGTATGCGAAAGGGGGAATATACAGAGGATACGCGCTGGCTGGGCTGGTTCAATGTGGAGACTTCTTCTGTCTTCCTTTTTTTAGTGCCCATCCAAGCTCATCATGGGAGAGGAAGGCTACATACAATGCAGATATGGGGAGATTTCCTCAGTTTCAAATTGGCGGGACACTCTTGCTGTCAAAGAACCCTCTTAATGCGATCAAGCTCAGACCGCCGATGATAATCAAAGAAATGGGTACCTGATGATCAAGGAGAAAGGAGCGTATAAACCGGCTGCACGAATATTTTTATCCGTCTCCGTCTCCGCAGACTGGCTGTCACAGAATCACCAAGAATAGAGCTGCTGTCCAGCTATCTCTAAACATAAGGTAGGTACATGTGTTGTATGTGCCTCCTGCATCAGTCAAGTGATGTACGGCCAAGCCCAGTTTTAAAGAGGTTGATCAACAGCTGGGGGGTTGTGGAGATATTTTGGCGTTAAACCTTTGCCATATCAGATACACAAACTACAGAAGACTGGGATTCGGAAGGTTTGCAATCCGATTCCGTAATTCGAAAACGTTGAGGTTTGAGAGGACCCCGGATAGCCCTTGGTGAACACACTTAGGTAGATTCAGGGAAAATTGAGATTCTGCTACCAGTGAAGATTTGGGTTTTCCTCAATTTTTCAGGATTGGATACCTGCAACATAAGCATGTTGGATCAAAAAATTTGCAATTATCTGCTTTTGCATACTCAGCATAAGTAAAATTGCTCAGGGCAGGAGGGATAAAAAGAATTTCTTGAGCTTTGTAGCCCTTGAAAAGCCCTGAAAAACAGGGCTGAGAAAAAAAATTCATAATACATAAGTATGTGTTTTGGAAAAAAAAAGTAGAATAATTTTTTTTGCTACATAATTTTCAGATTTCATCAGTATCATTTTTGAAAAAAAAAAAAATCAGTTTTGCTACATGTTTCATGGGTGTGTCTAATAGGTGCTATCCAGGGTGCTGGTTTGAGGAGTTCCACGTAGGGTTCTTATCCGGTGCCTCAGATCCAGATTTAGCTCTGCCCGCAGGTAACCCAGGCGGATACCTGGCCCTGGTCAGGGTTCTACCGGGGGTTTTTTAAGCAGACGGGCACACAATTTGCACAGTAAGCTAGAAGCTCAAATAGACTCAGACATTAGGCCCGCTTCTAAAGGAATCTGAATTTAAGACCAGAAATGAAACCAAACTGAGAGAACATTATTGAATCAGAAACAAGATTTAGAAGAAGAGAAAGAAGAAAGAAAAAAAAGAAAGCCTACCACGGCTGAATATAGAAAAATGTGAGACAAGAAGACAAGAAGCACTGAAGACAAGATAGGAAGAGATCTGGAGAAAAGAGAGAAAGTATCAACAGAGATCAAGAGAAAAAGAAACAAGTCAATTCAGCATCAAAACACAGAGAAGAAGATGAAAGGAATCAAAACAAACAAGCTGTGGAAGTTTTTATTTTTTGATATTTTTGAGGATTGAGGATTGATTCTTTTTAGGAGGAAGACCTTGGTGGCAAGCTTTGATCTTGATGTGAATTGAAGATTGTTAGTTGTTGATTGACATGAGAGAGAGCATGCTGTGGAGAATATACTTTACTATGAGTTCTGGTTGGATTGATAAGTGAGGATTAAACTTCATTAAGCTTGACTTTTATTGTGACCAATATCACTAAAACAACCCTAAGCAGTTGATTCTCAGAGACTCTGCTGTGGTGCCCAGAATAGTGCATGCGCATGACATGACTGAAAACTCAACAGGTTCACACAGGGTTATGGTATTTATTGTATTCAAAATTCAGATGTAAAAATTGACATAACATCAAAGTTTGATTTTTTTGCAGGGGATTTTCAATAAAGTTTTATGAAATGTGACAGTTCCCTGCAAAAAAGTTTTATGGAAATTGACTTTATGATTTTATGTTTGAATTTTGAATACCATAACTGAAGACATGCAATCAGGCCCAGCCAGCTGGGTGTGGAATTCAAGTAAGAAAGAATTTACAGGAAAGTTTGGCATGTTTTCCAAGCCTCAAAGGTCCCTAAAGGTACAGCAATCTGCCAGACAACGATGAAACCAGAAAAACAAGGATCTATCCACTAAAAACATTAAGTAAATTCCCAGCACGGGCAGCAGTTGAGTGACATGGGACAGTGGTTAGTCATACAGTGGTTACTTTTTTTTTTTGTAAATGTTTGTCACATTTTCCATCACATTTGAACCTCTGTGCTCATCTGGAATGCATTGCCACACCCATATTTAAAAAATTACACATCTTTCTTATTTTCATCTGGAAATGCATGCCAGATGAGCACAGATGTTCAACTGTGATGAAAAATGTGACAAAAATTTACAAACAAAATCATGTAACCACTGTCCCATGTCACTCAACTGATGTTAATGCTGGGAATGTACTTAATGTTTGGAGAGTACCAAGACCATGATCAACCACCTCCTCAACATACATGGTGTGGTACTCTTAAATGTTGAAAATTAAAAAAAAATGATATCCCAGGAGGTGGTTCTAAAACAAATTGAGAAATCACCTGAAATTGATTTTCCCATGCAAAAAAAAAAAAAGCACCCTCTGGTAGATGATTCCTGCCAAAATTAGTTTTTCCCAGGAAAATCAACCCTTAATATAAGCCTCTCAAAGGGACATTCTCTATAGGAGAGGCTTATGAACCAAGTCAAATGGTTGAATGAGACAGAATGAATTTTCAATCCCCAAGAGAGAAAAAAAAAATAATCAAAAATCCCTGCAGCTCTTTCTGTACAAACTAAATAGACCATTGTCTGTGCTGCTACACATCTTCCCAAATTTTGGTGAGGAGGAGGATGATGCTTGTGTGGGAGAAAACATGCTTGGAGAGGTCATTATGTCTGGTCCCTTGTCCCTGGGCCAGAAAATTGATCTCCATAATGTATCTGGATTTGCAACCTGTGATGCATAAGACTGGCAATACTATTCCATGGAGGAGATCCCTGTGAGAAATGCAAGACTAAAAGAACAATTTACATTGTCAGATCAAGAAGAACATGTACACATAGAGAGCATGAGAAATGAAATGGATGATAAGTGCATTGAACCTAAAGGCAAAAACAGAGATGTAGAATGGCAGGACCACGCTAAACAGGGTCTAAGTACAATGAGAGAGAAGTTCAGATAGGCAAGATGAAAACAGGAAGCTTGAATGAAAAAAAGAAGATGGAAGATAAGGGGGTAAATGACAAGAAGTGGTTTTAAGGGTTGCATGCTTGATGAATGATGGGAGTTCTGGAAGATTTAGGACTGTGTGAAATGCAGAGATTTCCACAAATCAGCAATCCAAAAGAAGCTGTGAGATTCAATAACTCTAGGTAAAAAAAAACAAAGTGAAAACATCTCCCAGAAACGATTCTAGACCCACAGTGGTACACACACCCTAAGAACTTGTCAGGTTTGTCCCCTCCTGCCAGCCAATAATTTGGCTGGGAGACCTGGCTGACATATAACTTCAGAAGGGCTGACTTTATCCTATGTGAACCAGGCTGATATGGTGACAAGAGAGAGAGAGAGGCAAAAAGCCACAAGAAAACACGGCACAGCTGCCAGAAAGCACCCCCCTTACCACACCTGACAAACTCTGAAAGCACATCTGCTCACCCCCACCTTAGAGAAGCAACCTCGCATGATTCGCTCATCATGATGATCATTCAAGGGAGCCCAACAACATACGCGAAACGGATATTCGTATCAAAGTGAGTAACAAAAACAAAAAAAAAGGCAAACAAGTGTGGAGAAGAAAAAATCGTTGATCGATTCTTGAATACGAAAGAGGAGAGGAAGAAAAGACTGTCTGCAATGATGGGACTGACAGAAAGGAGTGAACAACGGTTCGAGGAGAGAGAGAGAGGGGGGAAGAAGACTACTGGATAAGAACGTAGCCAGAGACAGCGATGCCGAGGCCCATGACGAGGCTCTTAACAGTGACGGCAATGTCGTTCCAGAGGGGGCCATAGGCGTCGCTGTGGGCGGCAGTCTTAGGGGCGTCGGCGGATCCCGAGCCGAGAGAGGATGCGGAAGTGGTGTTGGCCGAGGCGGCGGATGGGTTGCTGTGGACAATGGTGGCGTTGTGGGGGAACGTGGCGTGTCCGTTTCTGTGCCCAAGGACCATCAAAAACGGGGTTAGAAGTGGACGGCAAGGGATGGCAGTAGGCAGAGAAGAAAAAAAAATGGGAGCGTACTCGACGTTGAAGAAGCTGGCGGCGACCAGGTCTCCAAGCCCGGTACTAGACACGTAGGCATTCACATACCAATGTCCGGGCGCGGTCCCGGCCGAGGAGAGGTTTCCTGGGGCCGCGAACTTGGCGGGCTGAGCAAACAGCAACCAAGCGTACCGATGCTCGCCCGTGTTCGGCAGAGGTCCCGGCCCGGCATAGTTCGTCACCACCGTGCCTGACCCCACGTTCATCGCCATCCCGCCATCCGCTCCCGCATCTCCAAACGTCGCCCCGTTCTCTAAGAAGTGTCGGTAGTTGCCTCTGTCACATTTTTTCATTCATCCCCGTCAATTCCTGTTAGCTTTCAGGGGGTCACTCTTTTGCGAGCTGCGCTGCGTGTGGCTCTCATCACCTACTCCTTGTCCGGGTTTCCCAGCGCATTGGCATCGGCCAGCATCAGTGTAAAAGCGTTGGGCGCTTTGAAATTAGTGGGGTCAGCGGGGATGACTGTGATGGTAGGAAGAGTCTTGACATCTATCATTCGTTGGGGAGACACACACATAAGCAACTTGAAATCGACAATGCAAGAGGAGATAAACATGTGCATATATTTACCTGCGGCCGAGTAGGACTTTCCGAGGGCGATGGGTCCGGAGGGGTAAGATACGTTGAGGAGTGCTTGAGCCTAGACAGGAATAGAAAGTCAAGTACGGTGAATAAGCTAATGGGCAAGAGGGAGCACGCCACAAAAAAAGAGTACACACCTTCAACGGGATGCCGAAGCCGTCGGGGTAAGGGGCCGACAGGAACTAGCAGAGGCGAGATGGGGGAGGAAGTCAGGGCGCTGGTCAAAAAACAAAAAGGGGGGGAGGAAAGAGGGCGACCACGCTCACCAGGGAGTCGTATTGGTTGGCCGAGGAGGATATCTGATCGGGTGTTGCGTGTCCTTGGCTAAGGATG
>SMGU01010993.1:0-13852 GCA_004348175.1 Puccinia novopanici
TAGGTGCATAGAACAAAATAGAAGGAAAAACAAAGAGGGGGCATAATGGTGGCATAGGTAGAGTTGTGGTTGTGTGTATTGTTGAGATTTTTCCTGTTTCCAAATTGTGGTTGTGTGTATTTGATAATTTTCATGTGTCAGAGTTGTGGTTTGATATGTAGAAGGGGTTATGTTGTATTTTCTTGGGGGCTTGCTGCTTGTGTAATCTTGTGTAGTGATTTGTTTGTGACATTGAAGGGGGCCTGTGTCTGTGATATATTCCTGCTTGTGGGGTTTGTTGATTTATTGAGTCCTGAGAAAGATTGGCTTACCACAACGGAGGGCTTTGACATATCTTTTGGCCAATTTGTTCTTCCTGGAATCTCAACTGTGGTCGATTTTGGAGCTGTTGATGGCTGGACAGATCTTTTATGGTCATCCAACCTACTCTACCACCAAACAGTTCAATCCAAACGACCACCCAACAGCCCATTTACCCGGTTTGCATTTTCAGCTCAGATCAACAAGTGTTTATATGATGGATGTGTTACTGCTCTTCAAAAGGATTCGCTCAACTTTGGAGGATTTAGTCAATGGGATGCACAAATTAGAAGGCATATTTATCCAGCTTGTAAGTCAATTATATATGCATGAAATCTGCAGCAACAAGACTGATCAATACAACCCACCTTCCCTCACCCGGTCCTTATCAGGTTCTGCTCAACATAATATTCAAGAGGCCGTCAACACTTTAGAAGGGTCTATAATATCAGCCTCCCAGTTCCTCATCAATATCAAGGAGAAACGTCGGCAATTGGTGGCAATTTCCAACGATCCACATCTTCCACAGACGGCACGCTACTACATGCAAAAGGCAATTGAGGCAATGGACCAATCAACTGCAGGTCAGCATTCCCCCATCCTAAATTTTCAAAAACACTAATTGCTGATGATTATAATATCCACAAAGATGTTCAAGATGGCAATGACCTCCCAGATGATGAACAGGTGAAGATAATTCAAAACCAGGATCTCCATGTCAAGCAAACTCGGACCAGATCATCCACGGAAGTCCAAAGGAAAAACCACCAGAAAAAAATTTGTTCCTCCTTTACACCTCAAAAACAATCATATCATCCAAACCAATCCTCCGATGAAGAATCCATTGAAACCCCAACTCCCAGAGCTGGCCCTGGAAACAGAGAAACCCCTGATCATCTGGAATCTGCCATGAATACCGAAAGTTCCCCCCAAATTCAGCCTCCAGAGAAAGATGGAGTATTCACATCCAACACTCATCCAATTATCAGAAAGTATACCAAAGAACTACTTCATCTGCATTCACTTTTTTTGGTTAGGACAAAACACAGATCATATGATACAGCAATTGAGGCAGTCAATTTTCTCTTCAGTCTGCGAATGAAACATTTACTTCCAGTTACACACTACAGCAACATACTCCCCTCCAGAATTCAATTCAAACCAGGGGATAGTGCTCCTATGAAAGTTTGGCTCAAGAATTTGAGACGAGAAGGTAATCAATTTACACCTTTTCTGCAGATCCAGCCTCTCCTCACAAGAACAAAAAATACTTATTAATATTTTATTTCGTCACCAGGTCCTGATGTGCTTTCACCCGGCCCAAATGAACCCTTCTTCAAGCCAGATGTTTGGGTGTTTCCATTACAACTGATGAACGAAACTCAACAATTCAAAGAAGGACCTGGACTGGAGCTCAAACCACTATTCACAACCCTGTGTCATCCAGTTGAAGCAATTCAAATTCGATGGGCTTCCTTCTTCTTCCAATCTGTAGCACTCATAACTCGCAACATCACTCCCCTCCCAGTTCACGAGCAACCAACCAACCCAACAGATGAGCTTGCAGCAGAAATTTCATTGATAAAATACTTCATCGAATGTCTTAAAGGCCCCAGCTTCTCCACACAAACCACTTCCTCCTCCTCAAGCACTTCCCAGTTGAACGATTTCAAGACAAATTTTTCATCTCTTGAAAAACTTATCGAAAGTATCCATCAAATGCTGCTTGCCTTTGCCATTCTCAAAGCTCGATCGAAAATGGACCAAGACACCCAAACTGCCAAGAAATATGCTGGCCAGTTTTCAACTCTTCCTTCTGAATATGTTAGTCGACCACAGTACATGCTGCTTGCTTCTTTCTGTGTTGCTGGAATACGAGGTCTCTTCACATGCCCTGGTGATCCCAAAGCATTTGGTGCAGCAAAGTGTTTCTTATTACTTTCAGTTGTTGCCAAGGTCAACTCAATCCAGCCACCCCCCGAAAATCTGGAGCCGGTTTGGAAGAGAACAAATGCCTACATATCCTCAGTATTCAATTCTTATTTCTTTTCTTCAGGGCCTTTCAAACCAATCCGTATTTTACGCTACAAGATTGCAAAATATATAGTTCTAGATTTTTGTGAGCATTGGCTCAACTCTCATCCAGAGGGGGATCATGTTATGCATGTTCCTAGGAAGTGTGACTGTCCAAAAACAACTCTTGAACGTGTTTGATACTGTTTTTTTGCTCTTGTCATCCCTAAAACTTGAATGCCTGTTATACTGCCACCATCAATGGTCTGCATTACCTTATTCTTCACTAAATTTAGTTTTCCTTTGAAACTTTTCCTGGCATAGTAAAATCTTTCTGTTCATAGGGTTACATAGGCATCCCCAGGGTACGGGGTAAGCTTTTTGGCTGGATATTGCATATTCATGCATGTGAATTGCATATCAGCAAGGTTGCATGTGGTGTGCATGCATACAAGCCCCCTGGTGTGCATGCATACAAGCCCCCCTCCCACAATGCATCAAATGCATTTTCAAATTTGCCAGGTTTTTGAGCCTTGGACTTGTTTTTGTTTTTGCCCTTTTTTTATCTTTTTTTATCTTATGTTATTTTATTTATTTTATATTTTGTTCTGTTTTTTTTTTTACCAAAGTTCAACTTCTCATCGGGACTTTTTATTTTTCTGAACTTTGCTTTTGTCAAAATAATGGCATCTTGTCTGGTTTTATTCCAAAGTCAGGGCTTGAACCCAGGTCCTCTGCAGAAGCAGTGAAAACCTTGTCATTTAACCACTGCGCCAAAGTGACATGACATATGCTGACCACATCATAAACAGAGTTAAGTAGGCTCAACCAAAGAAAGCTGCCAATCACAAAGTCAACCAACCAAGATGAACAACTTGAGGTCTGGTCTTGGAATGAACCATAAATCAATTTGACACTTTATTCAAAGGCTGAACATGGGACCAGAAGTGTTGATATAGGTGTGACCCATGTCACATAGTAGGCTCAGCCTAGGCAGTTCTCTAGGTAGCCCAGTGAGGAGTGAATCAATTCTATCCACTACTCATATCACAAGAGCCCTTAAAGGTGTCTTTCCCCCAAATCCCAGTCAACAAGCTCAAGAAACCATCTAGGACCGACGAATAAATACCAGCCTGACCAAGGAATAATTACAAGCCTTTCTCGTCACATTTTTCCAGCTAGTCCAAAGTATCTTCTGGATCCCTTTCTTCCTTAAATTTTTTTCATTTCCTAACATCCTCTACAATCTCAAGATTGATGGACCCCCATGCTCAAGACGCTTGTGGTTGGATCCACCTATTGATGGTCAACTTAAATCTTGTACTTGGTAGCTTGCTTCCTCTGCTGCCACCAACTCCCTATGGACTACAGCCCCCATTTGATCAAGTTTTAGTTGCCCAATGGATCAATATGGCTAGTTGTTCTCATTCACATACACAGAATTGGTCCACAAGATGATCTCGTGCGTGGAAGGAGAATCACAAAACATTCAGCCAAGATTTCAACTGCCATCAGTGCCATCAAGAAGGAAATACGTCACATGACCGTACAATTCCCCAACTATTCATTCTAGTGGACCCGACCAGGGATCCACAAAAGCTGCTGAGGACCAGTTGCAAGCTTCTAATAATCTAGCCAATGCTCAACTTGAACAAGAAGATATTTGCAAAGATAAATTAATTCAGCATGTCAATGCAGTTACTGAAGACTCTAAAAAAGTAGCCAAAGAGATCTTGGCATCAACAGACCATGATAACAGCAAAAACAATGAGATTCAAGATTGTGTAGACAGAAGCAAAGGTCCATCTTCAGCTCTCTTGAATCCAATGACATCAATAGACAAGCTGGGCATAACAGTGATAACCGCCATGCTAGACAACTATTTCCCCCCATTCCACTGGTCTCAAAACCAACAGCAGACAACTCAGCACTGGAAGCCCCCTGCAATGACCAAAACAATATTCATTTTTCTTCTGATCCCAATCAAAATGAAGATTGATGTGAGCATGCCATTGACCCTTGCCTCAAAGCTCCAGAGCCCCAACCTAAACCCATCTATTCCCCTCCACCAAAACCTACCCCACCGCTTCATTTTCCTTTCTTGCCTGTCCCACCATTCCATGCTCCTTTATTTCCAGTTTCCACATTACATTATCCTTATTCTTATCCACCACCACCTTTCCAATATCAAAAAAATCCTCATGCTCATCCACAACCACCAGACGTAGTCGACAACAACTCCAAACCTGAACAGCAAAATTCTTTCTCTAATTACAATGACAAAAATTTCCATCAACACTCACTGACCTGAAGACCAACATCAAGACCACTACCTGGATCAAACTCAACATGATAACATCACCTTCAATGACTACCAAGACACCTTCAGTGATCAATTCAAATACCAACAAACTGATTATGGTGAATATGACAGTGGTGGAGACAATTTTGAATATGAAGAGCAAGATTAAAACAACTATGACTACTATGATGATTGAATTTCTTTATCTTTTCTCAACCTTTATTTTATTTTATTCATTTTTTTTTTCCTTTTCCATCAGTTTTTTTTCCCTCTTCTTTCACCCTTACTTCATCAGTCTTCCAGCTATTTTCCATCTTTTTGTATGTAGTCACAGCCCCATGCCTTGTCTCTTAGAGCCTTGCCAAGGGGGTGGGTGTTGTGACCTAGGTCACATAGCCTACTTGGCTGTGGCTCAGCCTAGGTAGTTCTCTAGCTAGCTGAGTGAGGAGTAATACAATTCTATCTGCTACTCATCACAACAGATCTCACACCTTGACAGGGGAAGGATCTTGGTACATCCCCATGTTCCACTGGACCCAATGAAGCTTTTGGCCAATGAGATCATCTGTTGACCAGATCTTCACTCCCATCCCAGACAATTTTGAGTCTCTTCTTTACTCTTGTTTTTCTGTCCTCTTCCAGTGGCCTTTGCATATTCACTCACATTTTTTTTTCCTGAGATGTCAGACTCTGGCAGGGCACTGTTGACCTGTGAAATAAACCATTTTCTAAACATGAACAAGATAAGTGGGTTTGTTTTGAACTCAGACCAAGATCAACAATGTATTGGGCAGCCTCCCAAATGATCTTGCTATTAATCAAATTGGTTTGGCAGCTCCTAAAGTTGCCTTGGCATGAGTTAAACCTCCAACTGGCACCATATCAAGTCAGTTGGGGTAGCTCTAAAATCTTCTTGGCAGGATTAAAGCACATCTGCCATGCCACTACAAAGTGTTGATTACAATATCTTGAGGTCAGAAAAACAAAAGAAAAAAAAAAAACTATGGGTGGGCCAGGAGATGGCCAGTGATGGTTTGCATCTCAAGGCAAGAGAAATATGAATCATTGATGGTTTGCATCTCAAGGCAAGAGAAATATGAATCATTGATACCTGGGTTGATTTCCAAGCTAGCTCTTGGGCTTCAGCTTTGCCAGCTTTGACCTCTTGGCCAGTTCCAAGCAAGATGGAGAGAGTGCCCAGACAACCGTTACACACCATACTTACACCTAACATGAACTGCTTTGGATGCCCCTACCACAATCATTGGCTAAGTCATTGAATGATGTTTTCTTTTGTCTCAGATGAAATTAATTCCACCACCATGCTAGGCAAGTCCCCCTTTTCTTGGTTCTTCCATTTTACATTTTATCTTTTTCCTTCCTGCTCTTTCTATCTTGCTCCTCCTCTTGCTCATTCTTTCCCTTTTTTTCCCTCTAGAAAGATAAAAATGATTCCACACTAATGCTAGCACCACATCCCTTGATTCTAGAAATCTCTCCAAAACTTTAAGTCTTGCCTAGGTACCAGATCTGAAATCCAGTGAAGAGCTCACACTGAGCACCAGTGAAGACCTCTAACTGAGCTTAAGCAAATCACCCAAATTCCAAAAATGAAAGACTACAGTGCATCAGGCAAGCAATCCCCAAGGTCATGTGTCACCTTGCCTTCTTTGAAAGAAACCAAAAATTGACTGAGTCAAATCAGGATTGTGCCAGTGGTTGAGATTCAGCCAACTCAATCTGACCAGAGGATAGGCAAAATAAATCCAAAGATACAGATAGCATGGCTCTGACTAATTCAACAAGTCATTGGGAAGGAACTGCAAGCCCATTTCCCACACATCCCCTCCTCCCCAGCAATCTCATTCGTGAAAAAATGTAGTACTGCTCATTTTGAGGTCATTGAAATCAAAAAAATCACAACATCTTTTTGTTCAACACCTTTTTGTTCACCAAAAAGTCCTATCAGCCAATTTATGAGACCTATGAAGCAAGCATTTCTTGTGTACTGGTACCTGAGAAATCATCACTTGTTGAAAGAAAATTCCTGAGGGTGGCAAATGTTTTTGTGGGTTGAGTAAAGTAACTGTACTGATTTGTAGGAAGAATTTTTAGACTGGCACATTCTATGTCTCAAATAACTGTACAGATTCAAATAAATATTGTAGTAATACAGTGGTTAGATAGTGGCTTGAAATACAGCCCTGTTGCTACCCCAACACCAGGGGTTCAAATCCCACTGGAGGCATGCAGACTCCAGCTGAGCACCCCTTTGACCTCGATTCACCTTTTTTGCAACAACCCATGAATTTATGCCAAGTATATTTAGTTAATTTGAAGGAGAAAGAGATAGTATCACACCAACCTTTCAATATTCACACAAAGAAGCCAACAGTACATGAAACAAGAAAAATAGATTGCCCAAAAATTAAATACAATGGTTTATTCAATAGATGATCCCTGTTATATATATTTTTTTCCCGTCTAGCCACAATAACATCTTGAACCAATTCACTAGGAATGAAAGCTTGGGTCAATCCACCAAATTGTTCAACCATCACAGTTCCCACCCTCATGAATTTGTTTATTGATGTGTGTGTGAGGGGTTATTTTTTGGATGGTTTATTTTTCGTTGGGTTTGAAGGGGGCACGCACTGAGCAACATACTAGGCAAATTGAGGCATACACACTTTTCTCCACCATGAAAGTTTTTTAAAATGGTTGCTTTTTCCCAATCTGAGTGGTCTTCTGAAGAAAAATGTTGCCAATCACTTTCCTGGAGAATTTAAAATTTACTCAAGATATTCCTTTGATAAAGTATGTATTCATGGTATAAAGTATATATCCATGGTGCAATTCTTTCCTCATTAGAATTGCATTTCATTCTATTTTAAAGGTCAACTTCCAATTTGATTCTTCATTCTATAATATTTCTGGGTGAATTTGGATCCATCTAGAATTGGAACACCATTTGATGTAGTATTATGGTTTTTGGTGGTCCTATTCTGGCTTTTAGTTTGATCAAGAGTGGTTCAAGATGAATGAGAAAAACAATACTTCTGATCCACAAAGAGACAAAAATAAGTACCAATTTAATATGAGTAAAAATCAAATCATGCCAAAAAAAAAAAAAGGGGGGGACAAATCCACACTTAAAGGAAATAAAAAATGGAAGTGATGAGTACATAAAAAGGGTAGAGAAGAAATTAAGACAGAGATAGAGACCTACATTAAATCAAAGATTTTCAATATGGTCCACTAAGGCATGAGAGAAAATATTGGGTAATAAATGCTTTGTAGCTGAGAATTCAAGCTGGAAGGGTGCATAGTTCAAGAGAAGATAACTACTGATGACAGTAATGTGTTGAAATGATAGATTTACTAGATAAAAGATAGTCAAGAAGAAGTTTAACTACCATGAGCCATTGATCTAGTAATGAGCAAACAAGGGATGGTGTGGGTTGTGGATATCCATTATCACAACTGTTATGATGGTGTAGTGTCCTGAGGGATGGCTAAATTCAAGAACGTGTCCATTACACTAGCAAGCATGATCTTCTTCTTCTCAGTTTGAATATTTTGAATTTCCAGTCAACAGTGGTTCTTCATGTGGTTGAGGAAGAACTTGAAGAGGATACCATATGAGCCAGAAATAAACAATCAAATCAGCCTTGCTTTTTCAGGTCCTCGAGTTGGGCCGAAACATCATGGGGACCAAAGCTTCCTGGGGTTCTGTGTTGTTGATTCTTGAACCGGGGAAGCAGGCACAAAGCTGGCAACAAGTCGTCGGCCGATGACTTGTTGCGGGCCGACGACTTGTTGCGAGCTTGGGTCTCTGGAGGGGGTCTGTCAAAGGGGAGGGGGGGCTGGCTGAAAAGCTGAAAGTTGTCCGCCAACAATTTGTTGATAGCTTCAGTCTGAGTAGGTGTTCTGATAATTTCATTCCATGTTATTAAGATGCACAATCCCTTGATCCGGGGTGAGTGTTTTACTTCATGGTTTTACCCCTGGCCGCATTTATCTCAGTATCAGCTGATCAAGTACTTATTGCTGTCGCTAGGCCCAGTCCAACTGTCTCCATCATTCATGCATGTCGCAATAGACTTAAATCATTTTTGACTTGGCTGATCTTTATGATTTTCATTGCTTTACAGTCTGTTTTAGGTAGTTGGCTTTGTCAAGGCCACAAACAGCCACAATCAAATAGCGTATCGTTTTCGAAAAGAGTCATGGATCCGTTCGTTCATCTTGGGGTGGATCATCTGCACCAATATTCAAGTCGCTCTTTCTGTCTCAAATAATACCTTATTGAAAATGTATTCTCAACTTCAGAATGATGTGAAAGAGCATTAGTGGAAGTTACATGTCAGGTTCCTTTTATTTTGATGGTGATTTTTTCATTAAGTTTGTTTTTCAATTTGATTGGTGATTCAGTTGATCATGACTTAAATTTTTAGTTTTTCATTTTTATTTCAACTCTTAATGAACCACTATATGTTTGATGCATTTCTTCCGCTTGTGGAAACTTTTATCTTATCAAAATTCAATAACCTGGGCTAGCCAGTCTAATTTTCCCATGTTTCAACAGTGCCAGACATTATCACAAACTACCCATGTGGTTGATAACACAGAAAATAGAAAGTTTGACATCTCTTTCTATCTCCATGGATGTCTGTCCATTTCTACCACAATGAAATTTTTTTGAAGAGTAGGATGTGTTTTCTCTATGTGGGTTGTGCTATAGTCCTGTTACACTTCTTACAGGTCTACCTCAAGTGAATTCAACTACTCAATCATTAAAAATTCCTTTTTTCTGTGTGGCTTTTTTTTCTTTGTGTTCAAGGGATACTCATGCTCTTCAATATTACCTCAATTGGTAATGAGTTATTATGAGAAAAGTGTTATACCAATTTAACTTTGATTATTTGCTTGTTATAATTTCTAACAAATTTCAAATAAGTCAAAATTTCATATAATTACATAACAAATTTCAGATAAGTACATCCTTTGATCATTTTTTAAATCATTTAATTGCCACTTACTTGTTAGTGTTGATATTAACAGTACATGCAACAAACCTTTCAAAGAATATCTTTGGGTGAGAATTTTATAGTTCCTCTTTATTTTCAACAGTCCATAGATAAGAAATTATAAAATATGTAACTCTTGGGCTCATGGCACATGACCAAAATTATGATCATAATCATTTGCTTCCCTTGGAAGAAGAATAGGAAGAGCATTAGGAAAGAAAGGTCTAAGTATTATGGGTTCTGGAATCTAAGTGGATTTGGGGAGCCAAGAATCACTCAATTTCTTAGTCAATTTCTTAGTTGTCAATTCCTGTTTCATTTTTTATTGAGGCATAATATTCTTGTTGCCTTGGGCTCATAGCACATGGCAAAGTTTATTAACAACCCCATTGAATGATAAGACATCAGTGAAAGCATAGTCTTTTTTAATTTTTAAGGCTGGTTTGAAGGGCTAGTATGTATCCTTTGACTTGCTTGGCAACTAATTTAGGAGATTGAATGAATTTTTTGTGGTTCATCATTATGCATTTATAATTTCAAAATTGTTCCATAAGAAAAGATTTCTTGGTGGGTTTTAAGTAGATGACCTGGCTCTGTTCCATCCTAATATGAAATGGATCAAACAGATGGTTAAAAAAAAGTATAAAGCACTGGATTAATCTCTTTGCCTACTCAACATCCTTGATCCCTGTTCTGATGCCTGTCTTTGGCTTAAAAGACTGATAATTGTATGAGAACTAAGGAGAAGTATTGCCAGGAAGAAATGAAGAAAAAAAACAATTCCCTACATGAAGACCTGGCACCCTTAGTGCTCCCCTGACCTGACTGCAAGATTGTGATTTTCATGTTGAGATCACAGGCCTGTTACAATGCGCTCAACTCAGGTGTGGCTAATTTTATGGCTGTCTTTGAAGGTTGTGAATTCTCTTGTCCCCTCATTCCCTTCTCATATTTATCCTGATTGTTTGCCTAGTTATGTTATTGCATGCCAAACAGTCTGTTGTTGTTTGTATGATAGATGGTTCACTATGATGGCTGGAGAAATCCATTGACTGACTCATAGTATGTTTTTACCTTCCAAGTTGTTTTATCTGTTCAAGACCAATATATCTTACAAAGTGTTTTCTGTCACCTATCCTTCAGCCCAATGCATCTTGGTGCCTTTTCTCTAGTAAATCTGTAAGTTCAACACATTACTGTCATCACTAATTCTCTTCCCTTGAACTATACACCCTTCCAGCTTGCATTATCAGCTAGAAAGTATTTATTACCCACTCATATTAAATTTGTACTTATGTTTGTCTGGTTGTAGATTGGGGAGGTGATCTCAGACTGGGAAAAAGAAACCAGGGTAATTCAAAGGAATAAGTAATGTCACCAAATGAATAAAACCACAATCTGCTCATTCATGCACCCATTCCAGATCTTTGCACTGGAGAAATTCCACCAAAGGCTGGCATTACCCCAACTTTTTCCCACCCTTAAATATATGCACACCACACACCACAAACCACATAAATAACTCAGCAGCCCTCTGAAGAATTTTATTCTGGAAACAAAACCATCCAATCTCCACACAATAATTCCAGATCAAAATACTGTGAATCTACTAGGAATTTTAATGCACCGGATAATGTGTATCTAGCTCTGGGCAAAGTGACAAACTGCTGTTCAAGTCATATAAATCCTCTTCCTTCTGTGGAAAGTAAACCCTCTGCAAGTGAAAACTTCCAAACTATCAGCGAGTCAGCTTCCATCAGTCCCCTGGATGCAGACTTGACTCAACCTCATCATCATCTCAAACCAGAACTTTTCACTATGAAGATGGCTGAGAACCCTCGTGGGGGCTCCTCAATTCCACCACAAGGTTCATCATTTTTTTGAGTTCACATAACAGTAAAAATATGTACACAAAAAAATCAAAAAATAACTACAATAAGCTCAAGGGGTGGGAAGTTTGAAAACCTCAGGTTGAGGACTTGGGGTGGTATCTGATGAGGAAGGAGGTACTGGGTTTCTCTCTAAGTATTCAACATACTCATCAAGCTGGCTGATCCTTTTCCTCTGGTGTGTGACTTTTCTTTTGTATTTCTGCAGCTTTTCTTCGAGTCTCTGCACCTGATGAAATAAAGTTGCGGTGTAGGCCTCCGCTGCAAGTGGAAAAATGTCGGTTAGCAATGGATAAATAACATGAAGCGCGTAAGAGGAAACTTACAGTTCAACCACTTACAAACCTTGCTGCTCTTCTTGCACTGCAAACATTTGCCGGTAGGCACATCCACCCTGCAAACAAGTGAGGCGTCGCCCCTCCTGCAGGACTGACAGCCAATCTGCAAGAGACATTCAGATGAACGAAAAAAGACGAAAAAAACGGGAAAGAAGATCAACTCACAAGCGCATAGGGCATAGCAATACATGGGAAACGTCGCGCCTTCTTCGATGTCTGCTTATCTGACTCTGGCAAGGCACCGAAAAAAAAATTCACAGGTCACATCAAATGAATGAGCTACTTGTAGACAAAGAAGATACAACAAAACGATCTCACTTCTAGGCAACTGGGATGAGGATGAATCGAAGGCCATGAAATATTCCTGAATCATCTCTTGTAAGAGCCAAGATCATATTCACCATACGAAATGAAGAGCATTTATCAGCAATCAATGTATCCTAGACAGTATGTAGCTAGAAATGGAATGCGCAGAAGAGTTCTGTACCTGATACAGGACCAGCGCCAGACACATTCCCTATCAAAAAAGAGAGAACTGAAGCGTCAGCGCTGATCAATAACTGCATTCAAAGCACGGAGATAATTGAAGTATCCAACATGAGGACAAAGTAAAGGAGCTCACCTGATAGCGCGTTGTTGGTTGTTTTGGGTTCTGCTCCATTATAAAACAGAATAACGCTAAAAATTGGAAAATGAATGACCTCGGGATGAAGAAACATTGAACGTACAGCCAAAAATAAGCCTCAGATCGTTGTCAGCCATTGAAGCGTGTGCGGGAGCAACCTTATCCAAATCTGAGCAGGCAAAACGTAGGGCAACTACAATCAAACCGGCCAATAAGTGTATCCACGGCAAAGATAATGAACAACACCAGATTTATCTGCGAATGTGGAGGAGTCTGGTGATGTATTGAAAGATAGAATGAGCAAAGCAATCCAGAAACAATGACATCAAGAATTACTTACTGCTAGAGTTCCAGGGAGTCAATGAGGAGGAACACCTGTGTTCAGAAGGCCCAATGGCGCGAAAATATAGACAGAAGTTGAGAGTGTAATTGGTGTTTAATACAAACTAATGTGTTTGTTGAGGAACAGATGAGTCCAGTGAGACGCAAGGATGAAGAAGGAATAGTAGAAAGCTATGTACATACCCAGTTATTGGCCAGCAAGAAGAGTCGAATCCAAAGATGTTTAATTGGAATGCAAGGAATCGATTGAGACAGAAAGAGCGACTTGAATATTGGTGCAGATGATCCACCCCAAGATGAACGAACGGATCCATGACTCTTTTCGAAAACGATACGCTATTTGATTGTGGCTGTTTGTGGCCTTGACAAAGCCAACTACCTAAAACAGACTGTAAAGCAATGAAAATCATAAAGATCAGCCAAGTCAAAAATGATTTAAGTCTATTGCGACATGCATGAATGATGGAGACAGTTGGACTGGGCCTAGCGACAGCAATAAGTACTTGATCAGCTGATACTGAGATAAATGCGGCCAGGGGTAAAACCATGAAGTAAAACACTCACCCCGGATCAAGGGATTGTGCATCTTAATAACATGGAATGAAATTATCAGAACACCTACTCAGACTGAAGCTATCAACAAATTGTTGGCGGACAACTTTCAGCTTTTCAGCCAGCCCCCCCTCCCCTTTGACAGACCCCCTCCAGAGACCCAAGCTCGCAACAAGTCGTCGGCCGCAACAAGTCGTCGGCCGACGACTTGTTGCCAGCTTTGTGCCTGCTTCCCCGGTTCAAGAATCAACAACACAGAACCCCAGGAAGCTTTGGTCCCCATGATGTTTCGGCCCAACTCGAGGACCTGAAAAAGCAAGGCTGATTTGATTGTTTATTTCTGGCTCATATGGTATCCTCTTCAAGTTCTTCCTCAACCACATGAAGAACCACTGTTGACTGGAAATTCAAAATATTCAAACTGAGAAGAAGAAGATCATGCTTGCTAGTGTAATGGACAC
>SMGU01010994.1:0-13465 GCA_004348175.1 Puccinia novopanici
TTTTATAAACTTTTTTTTCTTGAAATTTTGAGTCAAAAAATGTCCTCTGAGGTGGTCTTGATGAAGCTCAGTACTGACATCCTCTTGGGGTCCTGAAGCCAATTGGGTTGTTGCGGTGGACATCCATTGATGTTGAAAACATTTTTCCTCCAATGTGCAGCAGAGAATAAGCTTTTCCTGCCCAATATATATCCATTATTCCACAAGAAAAAAAACACATACCTTTAGAAAGTATGTGTTATCAACCTCCAAACCATAAAAGTTTTGGGTTTGAATTACTTTTTGGTTTCAAACCCAATCTTAAACCAAATATGTTTGGGACTGGTTGCAATAATTTTGTTGTGCTCCTGTAGTATACTATTAGTACAGATTCTGCTAGGAGTAGTCTAGAGGAGACCAACATAGTCTCCTCTGACTGGCTGAGCCACAGCCAAGCACATCCTGTGACCTAGGTCACAACACCCACCTCTTTGGAAAGGCTCAAAGACACCTGCCAGGGAGGTCCAAAACTAGGTACAATAATGAGAGACAGGAGTGAAACAGGGAGTGAGAAGGAAAATAAGACAAAGAGTGGAGAGGGATTCTGGGTAGCACAAAGAAGAGAAGAGAAAAGATTGATAAGACTAGCGGGTCTAGTGTAGACTGGTCTATGGGTTAGTAGTTCATAGCCATAGGTGTCCACATCCTTAAATCCATCAACACCACTGCCATCATGAAAATCATCTACACCATTGTCTAAGTCAACAACACCTATGTCACCACCGCAGTCCCAATCATCAAGACTGCCATCTTCATGGTTGAATTAATCAAAAACACTGCCACCATCTAGACTGCCATCTTTTGAAACTTGAACTCATCCCTTTTCTTAACTTTTTATTCTCTTCTGATTGTTATTGAGTCTTGATTGTTTGAAGTAGCTCGTGTTAATCAATTAATATGTTTTTTGTATGGTGTATACACTTGAGTGGTCAATGCACACTACGTAGTAGTAACATCCAACAACACATTATGTCTTCCTGCCGTTTCTCAACTTATTATTTGACTCCAAACTTATCACTAGGGATGAACAACCCTCTTTTGTTAAGTTTATTCATTTTAATTTATTTATCCATTTTTTTCATTACCAAAAATTGATCTTTTGTATCTAGTCTATATAAAAGATAGCCTAGCCTAAGAAGTAAAATCATTGGTCCTTCCACCATCTTTTGCCATTCCGACCTTGAGCCACATCCTGTGAGCTATCCTCCCTCACAGTCCCCAATATCCCCCTCTCTTGTTGAACTTTTTCTCACCTTCTTTTCAAATCTCATCTCAAATTTCAACACCATCTATATGGTTCAATTTTTCTAAGCCACCAGTATCATTTCCTGTATTGGATGAAACATCATTAGTGAATAGAGCTGTTTGGAGGGTATGAATCAGGTTGTTGAAGGAGATCAATCATTTGGAGGAGTGATCTTGGAGAGTTGAGTTGGCTGGTTTTCATATTGTTGATCTAATTTGGCCAGAAAATGTTGGTAAAAAAATTTGGTATGTGTTGTGGTATCCACATAATGAGAATGTTAAAACTCCTATGGTGCTAAAGTGCTGCCCCAATTTTTCATATCATTGAAACTGAAGTTGTTGATGTTAAATTTAGGTGGACCAGTGATTTTAGTATCTTGTTCCAGTTCATCAGTAGCTTTTGTTTCATATTCTATTTGATGCTCAGCAAGTTCAGGTGTGTAATCTTTAATCTTGATGTCACTTTGATTCTTGGAACTAATATCAGGGTCTTCAGTAATTTAGGCTTGATTTTTGTTCTTTCCTCAATCTACCTTATCAACGGAGGATGAGGTGAATTGTTCAAGTGCTTCTTCACCTGATCTAGGGGCTTGATGCAGACATACTGTGCAGTGATGTGTTTGATTGACAGGAGAGGGTAGATTTCAATAATAAGAATTTCTGGATCTTGATTTTCACAAATTCATTTGTTGCTTCCAGAGACAAGAGCGTCAATTTGGTTGTTTCATTGATGATGTGGTATTCTTAAATTTTGAAAATTAAAAAAATTTATCTCTTTTATTCTTTTTATATTTTATTTCTATCTTTTTCTCTCTTTTATAATACTACAGGCCAGAAGTCACACAATCTGATGCAAGGAAAAGACTCTATGGCCAACTTCAACCCCAGGTCATATTGGATGGCAACCTCTCAAACCCTCTGGATTAGAAGGTACACACCCTCTTTGGCAACCATCAGTACATATCACCAATCAACGACTATTATTTATCACACTCTTTACACATACAACACCCAATTACATACTAAATATGCTCAATCACATGGTCATGCACACATGCATGCAGGTTCATGCAGGCTAAATGAGTGGATTTCCCAAGATCTGATCTAATTTAGTGTGTTTGTTCTAAGCACATGCCTCATGCAGTCTATTTTAGTGGAAGTACTCCTATCTTAGTTTGTTTGTGTCTGTGCATTTATTGCCTGATCCAAGATCTGAGCCATCTGAGTGCATTTTACTTATCTGACACCACTCTTTGACAGGCTGTGCAGACACAAGACTTGATGGCAATGTATTTCAGTCCAGTTGTGTCTGTACTAGTGTCTTCCATGGCTTTTCCAGTCCAACACAAACCCCTCATTCTAGCTACAAACCCTCAATGCTGCACATCTAGAGGCCAGACAAAATCCCTTATTCTTGTCTATATAAGCCTGTAACTTTTTTTTTTCATCTCCCCCTTCCTCACCAGATTTTACACATAGTCTAGTAGTCATTATCCCCTAAAATTCTACCCTTCTTGTCAGCCTTAGAGACAGTATATCCCATCTATCTACTGTACACAAGACTTAATTTTACACCTTTTGTACTTGAATTCCCTCTAAATATAGCCCACATCTACAATTGCTCCTGACTGTTAGTGGTCATGGACTGAGGAGTGTGAACCTACTTGGTCACTGCCACGGGCTCTCAAGAATGTTGTATGGATCAAAATGTGGTTTTCAGGCGATGGCTGCTGGGTGCTGAGGGGTTTCAACCTGCAAGCATGTCAGGCTTTCATGGTGGCTCAGAACCATGATCGAATGGCCAATCTGGCAGCACCCTGGCCATCTTGGCAGTTCCATCCCACAAAAAAAAGAGGTTTTTTCCCATTTTTCAGGCCCATCTGGCGGCCCAGTGCCTCCCTATCATTCACTCTCCACATGATACACAGGTCAAGGCTCCATCATAATCATGGCCTCCTGCATCAGCGGCCACAGCAACTCTCTCTTGCTCTGGGGCAAAAAAACAGACATGATATGTTACACTCACCATTCACCATGAGGGTAGTCAAAAAATTGACACCCACTTTTCACCCATTTTTTTTTTTTTTTGCAGGGACGTGTCAAAATGCATTAAACGTTACTGATGGTATTAAAAATTTCAACATGAACTGATCAAGACCATTTGCATGATTTTTAGGGATCACCTGTCACGATACATGGACCTCATGAATTCAAAATCCCCTGCCACAATTCTGAACCGTGTGTCCATTATATTTGACATTTCATGATTGTTATGTCCAAATTTTGAATACCATAAATATTGACAATCCCCTGCCAAAGAATTAAAGTATGCTGTGAAGTATATTATTTGATGATTTTAGGTTCCATTTTTGAATACCCTAATTGTCTCTGTTGGAAAGTAAACCAAACCAAAATAAAGAAAAATTGGTGGGCTGCTATGCATTTTGGCAAAAGAATGTAGTTTATCAGCCATTTCAGTCCTGTAGCATCAGTGACTCCAGTTAGGAGCTGCTATGCTGTTCTACAGTGCTTTCTAGCGGAAAAATGCCACTACAAGTGCTGCAGCGCAGCATAGGAAGGCTTTTTTGGGACTTGCTCTGTTAGTGTTAAAAGACTTCCTCTCCACACTAACACTAAAATTAGCATAGATGGCCCAGTGTTGATGGTAAACTCCTTATTCAGACCAGGGGTTTTTTTTCAATGAAATACTCCCCAGTGGTCTGTGTGGGGATTGTATTTTCTTTGGTGATTTTTCCAGGATTCAGTTTCTCATCCTAATTTTTCTAAACCTCAGCCCTCAGAGCCTTGGAATCTTCCTATATTCAAGCTGGCATGGCTTTCTGCCTGATAGGATAGCATACCATGTAGTTCAATTTTCATTTCTGGATGCTGACCCAAAGAGGAGGTCTTCAATTTTTTCTGTCATGCCATTCATTATCTGTTAATTCCTATTTTCTTTCCAAAAGCTTCTAGCAGCCTTAGGTAAAGCCCTTCTCTGTGTTGTGAAGAACCCTAGCTCACATCAAACCTGCTTCTTTGGCTGCTTTTCCATCTGACTCCTGTATTTGTTAGCCACTCCCTGCCAATGGTGGAAAAATTCACACAAACAGGCAATATGAAGACTGGCAACAACAGGCCACTAATAGTTGTGTTCAAGAAGAATTAGAATACACCAGGAAAGAAAAATCATCACAATAGGTGTCAAGTGACTATCAGTAACACCTCTTGATACTCCAGCCCAGTGTTGTCCTTGGAGGGTTTCAAGACTTGCATTAAGCTTTAGGCTGGAGTATAGGGTGGAATAACCTTAATATCACCTGATACCTGTTGCTCACAACATGTTCCTAGTGATAGCAGCCCATTTCTAGTCTTTATATACAGGAGCATTAGATATAAGCTATGTTATGCTGCACTACAGTGCTTATAGTGGTATTTCTGCTAGCATAGCTGTGCCATTGTTTGGCTGTAATTCATCCATTTCTTTAGAATTTATTTCTTTATCCACTTGTTTGAAAGTATGAAGTCCTCTGAATCATATGATGCATTAAAAGATATTCTACTGTGTGATGGAATGAAAGTAGTTGTGTTTGGGTACTCCAAAACAAGATGAAGATCCTAGGGAGTAATTTAGCACAAATTCAACATGCACCACCTCCCTTTCACATCTTATAAGGCGGCTCAGTTGAGTGAAACAACATGACCCATGCATGTGCCCAAGATTGGCTGCAGGTTCATCTGCAGTTGCACTGGCAGCTCCATTGGGGGTGAGTTTTCAAATCACCTATAATTGTGGGTGTGAGTTTCATGTTATCAATTTCCACCCAAGCAATCAATCTTTTCGTTCTAGGAAGATGTATGCCTGCTTTTTCTCATAGCAGCTTATAATATTTCATGATGCTTGTAGTACTTCCCCTGATAAAGACCGCTATCAGAGCCGGTACCAGATGCTGTGCTTCCATTGGAGCCATTGTAAGGCGAGAGTTGAAAGGTTAGGCTGAAGTTGTCCTTCAAATTTGTTTTTGTAGTCCGCGTTCAGATTCGCGCTCAACTCTCCTGACCAATCAGCATTCATCATTCAGAATCCGTCGTCACGACGTATCTGTAGATGCGTAATGCATACCGACATTGAGCCGATAAATCCATAAATGCGAATCTTTCCCTTCGTGACCGAGCAACCGCCCGGTCCCATACACGACCTTTTAAAGATTGAAACAGTTTTTGAAGATGAATCTTCATCTAGGGCCGGTTGGGATTGGGTGACATGTTTTGGCATCAAGGCCCAGACGAAGCGAATGGCGATGGCCGGTTCAATGATGCTGTAGATTCAGCGCGAGATGAGGGTGAAAACAGATCGAACCTCAAAAAATAAAAATAAAAATAAAAACAACGAGCTCCAGTGTAGACATATGAGCCGGGTATGTACAGAAGTGAGCCGGCAAGACCGGGACCGGGACAGGAGTGTTCCACCGGAAGCGAACGTGTACAACACTGTAACGACACAAACTCGCTGAGCAAAAAAAAGAGCCGCAAGAGCAACCGCCCGACTCAGCAGTGCGAATGGGAGCTCACAACAAAGCTGATTTGGCCTTCCCTACTGCTACATAGCCCGCCTCCCCCCCTCCACCCCCTTCAACTGGAACTCCCTCCCCCCCCAGGAAATCGACTTAAAAACCGTCCCCCTTTGACTCACCTCCCACTCCCAACTCGTCTCTGTTTCCCCCCATTCCTGAATTATTTCCTTCATCCATCCAACTGCATCCTAAAAATATTTTGTTAACCTCATAACAGAGAAATGGCCAGAACTAAGGTCAGTCAACTTCCCTTCTCTCTCCTTCACTCGGCTCCTGAAGTCGTTTATTCCCAACTCGGGGAGAGTCCATCGTCCCTCTCGTCCTTCCTCCTCCGTAACGACTCCCTTCTTCAATCCTCTTCCCTCGCTTCATCCCCTCCCTCACCTCTCTGTTGTTGCTACCGAGCCTTCCTCCATCGGTCCTTCTTAACTCGACATCGTTTGTGTCCAGTCCGAGAGACCTCCACCCAAAACACCCACTCCCTTGCTCCCATCCAACCCAACAGTTCATACTTCTCCTGACCACTTACTCCCGACTACAACCCCCCGCTCTTCTCCTGTTACACACATCTCCTTGATTGCTGTCTCTCACTCTCACTCACTATCATCATGCTAATCGTTTCATCACATCACATCACACTACTCCTCACCACTCGCTTCCCTTACTATCCTCACCACTCACCCAAACCACCCCTCTCTTCACATAATATGCATCGTACTCATTCTTCGTTGTTTCTCTTCCCTCACATCACACTTGCATCGCCAATCACAGCAAACCGCCCGTAAGTCCACGGGAGGCAAAGCGCCCCGAAAGCAACTGGCAGCCAAGGCCGCTCGCAAGTCTGCTCCCGCTACCGGTGGCGTCAAGAAACCTCACCGATACAAACCCGGTACCGTCGCTCTTCGTGAGATCCGAAGATACCAGAAATCGACCGAGCTTCTCATTCGTAAACTTCCGTACGTTTTTCTTTTCCCAAATCTGCCCTCCGAACCACAGCCCCTCCCCCTTGTCACTTCCAACTCTATTCCATCTTGATCAGCTTCGACGACACTTGCTGATGACTACATCACTTCCTACAGGTTCCAACGTCTTGTCCGAGAAATCGCTCAAGACTTCAAGACTGATGTATGTCTCTACAAGCCTACATCCATGTCCTTTTGGCATTGCACTTATCCATTTGCGCTCTCTCAATCTTATACCTCCGTACTTAGCTTCGATTTCAGTCCTCTGCTATCGGCGCATTGCAAGAGTCAGCCGAGGCCTACCTTGTGTCGTAAGTGTCATCATATTCGTTCTTGTTTGTCTCTCCAACTTATCGTTCGATTTCGATATGATCAGATTGTTCGAAGATACCAATCTGGCTGCCATTCATGCTAAGCGTGTGACGATCCAACCCAAGGACATTCAACTTGCTCGTCGTCTTCGTGGTGAACGATCATGAGCTATCGTGAGCTCCACGTGCGTCATTGTGAGTCGTCATTTGTGGAGAATTGACCACTCAGATGTGTTCACTGACCCGGATTGACTCAGGTTTCGCGAACCCGCGACGATTTCAACGGAGGTTCTCAATTTTCAATTTTGTTTATTTCGTTATCAACCCGTCGAGATACGTTGCAAAGTTGCTGTTGCGCCCGCCGTCTTCCCTATCCCCTTGTTGTTTCTTGTGTTTCCCACTAGGCGTGCTACCACTGTATCATCAATCTGTCTGCCTCTGCGTCTATGCAGCAGACTATTCTCCAAAATTATCTCCGATTCAAAATTGGACTCGTTTGAGATGTAGTGGCTGCCCTTAGTATATACACGCTGTGCGCCTTCAGGCTGCTACCTGCTACTTGATTCTATCGCCTTAGGTTGCAAGTTCTTGAATGGCGATAACAACTGGACTTGAGACGAACGTCTCTGTGGGTCCGGCAATTGTATCTTGTCGGTTTGGTCTTTCAGAGCGGAAGAAAACAGGGCGTTGTTCTCTGGTTGATACCCGAAGCCCCACACTGCAGATCAATTCACAGCACACCCAGGAGCCATGTGGGCTAGGAGTCGGCAAATTACTACATACTGCCCTTGAGCAATAGTTGTCCAAAAGTTGATGTGGCTTTGATGTTGCTTATTTAACAAGCCAAGTCTCCCATCTGTAGGGTAATCCTGGCAGCTGGCCATGTTGGCCGCATCAGTCCAGTGATCAACACAGGTAGGTGACTGGCTTGCACAAACAGTCTTGGTTGTGTGCATTGCTGTACTAGGCTGTACTAGCTTGATGGTGTCTCAATGTCAAAGCCCCCTGGTCTGAAATGGCGCTAGGGATCAACATTGTTAAATTTTTAGAATCATTAGGTGTACAGTGACACCTCACTGCTAGATGGAAGAGGGGACTAGCTTGGAATTCAAAATGAAAACATGCTGTGATCCCTGTGTGTTGGAGATTCATCAGTTATTTGGAATCTTTCTGATAACCTGGTCTAGGCAAGGACCAGATTTAAGAATACCACAACACATGCTGCATGTTAGCAGGGGCTGCCCTCCATTGATGAGACATGCTGGTGCTGGGCCTTAATATCTGAAGCTTCTCTGTTGGAATCATGGTCTTGATTTGTTTATTTTTCTTCTCATTCCTAAAAAATGTGATGATGATAAGATTGTGGATGGAAGAAGTTGGCATTTCCTAGAAGCAAGATAGCATAGTTTTCATTACCTACACATGTTGTCTTGAACCTTGTTAGAGTAGTTAAAATCAATCATTCTAGGCTCAAGGAATAGTCTCTCCAATCTCATTTCTTCTTTTTGTTGAATTTCTGGCTTACTGAGCTTGAAGTCAAGGATGAGAGGGATGAGGAAGGTTCCGATTCAGGGCAGAGACTCTCAGAAGAGGGGCACCGGACTGGCTCAAGGAGGTATGGAAAAAGAAGGTGCAAAACCAATGATGAGATTACTTGTAACTAGGCTAAATATATAGTCTATGTACAAGCAGGTCAAAAAGTGGTTGAGAAAGAATTGAATAAAATAAATTTGAATAAAAACAACCAAGAGATGAATTGAATTCAGACAAGACAGACTAGACAATAAAGAGCAATAATAATGCTGGTTCTAGATAAGCTGAATAAGAAAGACAAAGACATCACAAACAGGAAAGGGCATTAATTCTTCTTGATCAGCTGAGAAAAATCAGAAAAAAGAAGTAATTTATCCAGATAAGAGGGTGAGAGTTGCACACATCAGACTACTTTTGTATTACTATAATGTTTAAATATTTAAAGAAAAAATAACACAAATGAATATTGTGAGGGGAAGAGTTGAAATTTCCACAATTTTATTCAAAATGGCTCTTATACAACACCCCAAAATGTATATCCAACACACCCTCCATCAACTTGGCTGATGGGAAAGTGTTGCTCAAGGTTTTGGGTGCTAGTGGTGAAAGAGGTGGGTTTCTTTAGAAAAAGGGGATGTTGAATTTCTTAAAAAAAATGTGGGGGGAAAGATGGCTTGCATGTGCTTGTTTTTCATGAGTCCTGCTGTCAGCCACAGAGTTAATATCAACATACCTGATATTCCCCAAGTAGCTGCATGACTTAATTTACCCTATAAATAATAATGTCTATTTTTATTTTTCCTGGTACATTATAAGAAATAACACTTTCAATTCCATTTTTAATACACCTCAAACCTTCAGAATGTTGTTAATTATTACTATCTGGTTATGTCTGGCCCTAAAAGGCTTAACTGTGTTTTGTGAATTTCTTCAGTTTCATTTATTTTGTTATATTAATTATTTCTAATAGTATTCCTTGTAAAATATTATGATGACAGAAATAACTAATTCAGAAAATAAGTGCCCCAAATATGTTTAAAAATCTCTTGTAGGATTTTAACTTAATTTAACAACCACCAAGACATGTCATGAGGTCTTAATTGCTCCATGCGGCACTCAAATCATATAGAAATACATCACATGTGTTCAAAATAAATTATTGCTGCACATATAACTCATGATAGAGCAATGGCATGCACTCAAAACTTGTGCACAGCTTTAATTGTATCCCAGATCTGTTAAAATCAATTTAATGTCACATCATCAGATTAGATATAAAATGTTTTGCATATGATGCACCTCAGAGCACACTCTGAGATCATCTGAAAATGTTCCCTGCTACTCATAATTCACTCATAGCCTCCTTTGAGCGCTTCTGAGTCATCCTTGACAATATATAAACCCCCAGTCAACAAGTCACCCAGAAAAGCACCACAAAGCAACTGAATACTTTATACATATCCAACCAGTTTATAAATAAACCTCACTAGTAGTTTTGCTCAAGTGTTCTTGTCACTGCACAGTATGATCCATCATCATCCAAAATTCCACTGTCTACTCGGTATAACCTTTTAGTGAATTCAGAAAGTCTTGAGCTCTCTTTTTTCACTCTTCCAACTGTTACAGGCAAGTCCAATCTGGTAGGAAGCCTCCTCCATGTAAGTTTTATTACTTACAACTCTCAAAATATTCCCTGGCTGTCTCAGCAGGAAGAATGAAATGTTCAATCTGGATTTTCATCCCAGAAATAATAGGTTGAGAAGAGCTTTACAGTAATGAATGAATCTATTATCAATTCTTAACTATGAATTACAGGAAATACTCCACATCAATCTCTCTGAATTTTTTTAACAACACTAAGAGCACAACCAAGTACCTTGAAGCACCTGTGTAGTACCATAGAGGCTAAACAAATTATTTGATATTAAATGTATATATCCATGATTTCATGATGGATTTTCTGCATGGGAGGAAAGTGGTGCCACTTAGTTGGGAATGACTAATTGAAAAAGTGATGAGTGAGAAAAAGAGAGGGTAAACAAAATGGAAGCTAATCCCAATAAAATTGTCACACATCAAATCAGGCTCAGCTTCAAATCAAGAGCTGCTTGTCCAAAAGTATGTGGCATTCAACCAAACATCTATCTTGACATGCAACACTCAACCAATGAAATTTCAACATTTCTTTGAAACAAATGCAATCACACATTTCAAACTTCGACTTTTGTGACAGACATTCAAGAATGCGCCAACACCCTCTTTTTGGGAAATCTTGGACTTTTGGCTAGCTTGGCAATAACCACTCAAACCGCCTGTACTCAGCACTCTGACTGTTTTCTCTCTCTTCTTTGATGACATCATTTGTTAAAGCTCAATCTCAACACCAGCAATAATCCCTCTTCATCTATGGTCAGACATCATGGACTTTTAAGTGGATTGTTACTTATATTTTTCTGGTCTGTTAAAAGCACATTCCCTTAATCATGACATCATTTTTGCTTGTGCTTTGATCATTGTTATTCTCTGTCTCTGAGCTTTTACCTCCTACTTTGAATATATAAGCTCTTGTATTTTCTATATTCTTTCCTTCTTTTCCTCAGTTTTTAGTTTCACATTCTATTCTTTGCACCCGTAGCCATTGCTCTATTGAGTTATACTTCCTCAAACTTGAGCCATTATCTTTGAGATACTTAGAAGTAACATTCTACCGCATCCTTGAACCTTTTTCTTTGTGCTTCAACCAACCAAATCCCTTCTTAGTACATTGGGTTGGCCACATTACAAACATATGAAACTGATGAACAAGTTTTTTTCCACATCATTTGGCCCAACTTGACCCTTCAGTCCTCCCAGGGAGTGTAACATAGCATCACACCCCCTTTCCCCTCCAAGTGGATTATCAAGTGTGAAAATTTGGTAAATGGAAATTTGGTTTAAATGCCAATAATAAAAAAGTTATGCTATATATGTAGCTTGGGAAAAAAAATCTATTGTGTCTCCAATCTTTAATTTTTAATTTATTTTTTTTTCCCCAATAATTTTGGGTCTTTAGAGGACCCCGGATAGCCCCTATTGAACATACTTACGTAATTTCTGTGAAAACAGCACTTTTGAAACCAGGAACTTTTGATTTTTTTGCAAAATAAAAACATTCACTGCAAAAAAAACTCAGTCAACTGCCTGCAGTTGACATGCAGCATGCTCCAGCCAAGCTGCCATCCAAAATCCCCCTGTCTGCATATGTAGATTTGTTGGCACAGTCACTGTGCAGCATGCACAGTGACTGTGCATCAAAGCTTGGTTGAATCACTCTTGGAGAAATGTTTGAGTAACACCACAAGCTTCCTTGGAGTTTCTGCATTTCAACTGCAGGTAGTTGAGCCAGTTTTTTCTGCAGTGATTTGAAACATGTTTTGTAAGCATGATGTTTTTTGAAAATCCAAAACGTCACATTTTGAGACCAAATACGTAAGTATGATGGTTCTGATTCTCAGGCCAGTCCATGAGTACTTTGGCCATGATAGTGAGTGGTGAAATTAAGTAGAAGCATTCACATGATTTATTCACAGCTGTAGCAAGTATTATAGTGTATTTACAATATTTCATTTTCATCATTGTAAGTGTTTGCTTTTTTTTGAAAGGCTTTCAAATCATTGTCCACCTTTAACACATAACCCAGTTGACTCATGGCAGCCAGCATTGTTTTCAGAGGCTCATAGATGTTGTATGTTGTTAATCTTCTTGTTCATTTTGTTGTCAGACATGGCTTGTGTTCTGTATTCTGTTTTGTGCAGATGGAGTGGTAAAGTGCAGGGGAAGATGTGATAAATACCTCAAGAGACCTCAAGTAAGAGCGGGGATAATCTCCTCTGGTTAGCTGCATCTGAGGTATAGCATCCTTCAAGTTTTTATTGCAAATTTTTTCATAATATACACATTTACTAGCATGCACTAATGGAGGACTTCCCGTCAGTCTGCAATGCCTAATTTAGACGGGCTAAATCTAAATTCCAAACTTTGTTTGGTGGTGGGAACCTGACTCTTGTCAATTTTCATCACCAAACAAAGTTTGGATTTTAGAAATAGAAGCTCCAGATTAAGCAATCTGGGCGACGGGAAGTCCTCCAATAATACAGATGGGAAAAAATAATGAGCTGGAAATTTGAAACAGATTTCATCAGCATGTTGTTTATTTCTGAAACAAAAAACAAAAAATTGAAACAGCCTACGTCAGGATGTGTAAAACAAAAAAAAAGGAACCTTCTACCTTTTGAAACAGATTTGGCTTGTTTTCGTAAGTATCATTTTCACAAAAAAAAATGAATTGAAACAATTTACGTAAGTGTGTTCCATAGGGGCTATCCGGGGTGCTGTCTTTAGTGATAATATAGGAATTTCAATTAACACTTTTCAAAAAAAAAAAAAAAAAAAAGGATAACCGCAAGCTTTGTTGTCTTATAAGCTGTATACAGCCTTTGCTTCAGTGGTGCGAGGCACCTCGGCCTCTGGTGGAAGCAAGATTGTAGCTGAAGAAGAAACTGAATTCCCCCGGATCCACTCATGCAGCGTGGGAATACGGGTGGGGCCCAGCTCTTTCGGAGGATGTGAGTGGGCCGGTTGTGTGGAAGGTGTTGTTGCGTTGAGAATGGAATGGAATGTGTTTTTGCGCTGAGAAACATCTGCACTGGATTTTTTTTGTTTTGATTATTTGATAGACAGACTGGGAAGAACCGCCGCCATTGGATTCCCCGGCAGTCGTCTCGGACGGCGCACCCTCGGCATCCTTGGACTCGGCACGCTGCTG
>SMGU01010995.1:0-13250 GCA_004348175.1 Puccinia novopanici
TACTAAATGCGCATCCTTACGTCATCCTCTGGAGAGGAACTATACTAGTTAAAAACCCTCAAGCAAGCTTCGTAACCCAAGAGCCAGCCCAACCAGATTTCTCGTCTCCCACCTTGGAGCTGTGTGTGTCTTTTTACCTGTGTGATGTGGCCTGCATACTTGCTTCAAACACGCTGTGAAGCTCGGAACTCGATTGTTGTTTTTCTCTTAAATCATCTGTTAGTTGCTGTCCCTTGTCTCATCTGTTAATCTCTGTTGTTACATTTTCTCCTTCCACATTCCTGGGCTCTAGCGGTGCTCTCACTTTTCTTTCATTCATCTGTGCAATTAGTTTGTACCTGTGTGAAAATGACACTAAGCTGAATAAGTGGTGCTCTACTTGAGTAGATCTTTTTTCCTTTTGTTTTTGGCAGATCTCCCTTGTATATTTTTGGTTGAATTGAGAGTCAGCATGTTATGAGCTTGGAGAACAAAAACATAATGTACATTAATCCCTCTATCATTGATTCAACAATAACATCATTTGATGGAACAATCTTCCAATACAGTTTTTTTTTTTTTTTAAAAAAAAAAAAAAAAAAAAATTAAACAACACAAGGAGAAGTATTCCCCAGTGACTCAGCATAAAATAAATCCCAAAACTTAATTATGGGCTCTGATGCTATGTACCAAGTATTACTATTATAGTAATATGACACAAGTAATAATATTGCAATTATTAATACAGTAATGAATAACTGTCATGTATAATAAATGTAACTCATTCAGACCTTTCAGTACATATCTAATCTGAATAACAATATACAATAACAACATAAAAAAGACATTACTTCTAATATACTAAAGGGAAATCAATGATAAAAGAATTATAATTAGATTAATTCAAGGATTGTAGCTACTTGGATAATGTCAGGTATTTTGATGTTTTCTCAAAGACCTTGAAGCTCTCCATCTTGCACTTTCAGCAAGGCTGCTATTGTCTGATCAAACCTACAAGTGAACTCTCAGAACTCTGCGGAAATTATCAAAGAGCTGAAGTCTGCCTCCAGACTTTATCAGTCCCACTGTCAATTGACCTCCACACAAGTCATTGTTTATGATGGCTTTAAGAGCAACTCCACTATGGGAGCTAAACCTGAATTTAGCTCCCCACAGCCAATTTAGCTGCACCACCAGGGCAGCTAAACTGGGAACTATAGCAAAGCCAGATGTAGCTTTGCTATAAGCCCCCATCTGCCACCTATCACACACAATTCTGGTGATAGGCAGCATCACCTTTCACACCTCCCCCCTGATAGACTGCACTGGAGAGCCATAGTAGCTCCCTGCAGTGCATTTCCCTCAGATTGCGGGGAGCTATGCATGTGGCACAGTTTCCAAACATGGAATTATAGCTCCCCACCATACCTCCCACGGTGGAGATGGTCTAATACTTTTTGTTTGTATTGAAAATGCATAATCAGCTATGTGTATACATTGTGGTGTTCCATTTGCATTACAATGCCAGAAGCACTTGGCAGAGGTATTGTGAGCAGATGAGTACATGCACAAGGCATTCTTTAAAAGAGGATTAAGTGTTATTATGACTGGGCTAGGATATATACCATATGGATGGAAAAAAATTATGTGGTTAGGGAAGTATGGCTCAACAGGGAATGGAACACAGGATGTGCCAAGGCTGGGTGACTTTATGTCTCAACCAGGAATTGAACAGAGGATGTACCAAGACTGGGAAACTTTGTGTCTCAACCAGGGATAGAATGTAGGTGAGGTGCAGTTGTTAGGGTAAGGAGTTTAGTATTGGGAAGAGTGGCAGAAGTAAATAATTATGTGAGAAGGAAAAAGGGAGGAAGGAGGAAAGTGGGAAGAGAGGCAGAGACCCTGAAAATTGGATGAGGAGTATTGTGGTGGAATGTTCCAGCAGCAAAGAGGTGTTTGAGGTATGAAACATGACACAGGAGCAAATGCATGTACCCCGGCTTGAAACAAGTACCAGGATTACATGTATTGTTCTGTAGGTGGCATTGGAATGTTCCAGCACATGATGAAGCACCCAACAACACACCATTCTGTGCAGAATATGATATCATGCTGTGCTGGAACATGTCTCAAGCAGAACATGACCAGAAAAAATCCCTCAGGGAGCTTCCCTGAGGTAGTAGGCTTGATATATTTATTAAATCCCACTAGTTTGTTTATCCATCATCAGGGGTTGTGTTAGGTCTGTTAGAGTATTGATTAAGGTGATCTAAGTCTTATAGAGGCTACTATACATAGTAAATCTGTCTTTTAATCAACCATTTTTATTTAAATATTGATTCAAGATTCCTTATATTTGTGTAGTACTATTAGAGGGGTAGGTCTTTCAAACCACTTGTCAGTTGTGATAGCTTTATCTAGTTACAAATTTATTTCCCCCTCAGAGGATCTTTAAAAAATATTCTTATTTGTCCTACAGGAGTCCCACAATGTAGGCAGCTCCCTCAAGACCCAATACTTGAAATCATATAACTTCAACATTTGGCAAGTTGAGGAGTTAGCATCTGGGCCATCTTGAAGGCAATATTCAGGCCTTTTGTTGAACCCAAAGGCAGATGTTTTGTGTTAATAGGGACAAAATTTTTATGGTTTCAAAGTTTGTCCCCTGCTAAAAGTCTGAAATTGCCTCTCAATTCCCTCCCTGCGGTTGGTGGGCACTTTGGCCCCCCCACCTGCATGGGCAGGACTTGCTGTTAAGTTTGGTTTCAATTCCAGCACAATATTATTGGCAGTCCCCTGCAAGTACCATCACTGAACTGATGAAACTTGCACAGAAGTGCTCTAGAATATTCATTCCTGGGAAGGAGAACTTCATGGCACTAACCTGCAAATGCCATCAGGGCAGTGATGTCACTTCCTTGCAAGTGTCATCCAGTCAGTGAAGGCACTTTCATGCAAGTGGCAGCACTTCCATACAAGTGTCATCCAGTGAGTGGCAGCACATCCATGCAGGGATCATCTGGTCAGTGGTAGCACCTCCACCATGCAAAAAGTGAGGGGAATGCATGTCAGGTGACTTTCAGTAACATCTATTGAAACTCCAGAATTACTTTTGTTATATTCCATAATTATAACAATGGCCCCTTTGTCCTTATCAGGGAGTATAATCAAATATTACTGAGTGTATTTCCTGAATTACTTATGAAATTATCTGCATGTCACCTGACATGTATTCCCCTCACTTTTGGCATGGTGCTCCATGCAAGTGTCATCCATTTAGTGATATCACTTCCAAGCAAGTCCGAAAAATCCGAACCAGTTGCTTGGTTACTGACCAGGAAAAAAATGGGGGCAATGGTTTCCAGGGGCATGGTGAAGATCCTCCATTTTTGCCACACTGGCCCCGCGGTTGTCCTCAGGGGGTTCCAACACTTGGCCTTGAGAGTTGGGCTGTAATTACCTGCATGTCACCTGTGACACCTATTGCCCACATCTTTTTCCGTGTTCCTCTGTCACATGTGCAAGGTGGCAACCGCTGAGCCAATCTGACACCTCTGGTTCAGAACACAAGATTCAACCCCCAAACTGTGTGGCAGATGGTGTAGCTCTCTTTACCTTGGGTTATATCTCAAAAATGACTAGAAGAAAATGAAGTGAAGAGAAAAAAGAAAAACAGAATTGGCATAAAACACGGTGGCATTCTCCAGTATCCAATGACATTGATTGTACTTTTTTGAGGGGGCAGCATTTTTTTTTTTTTGTGAAAACTATCTTTATTGCAACAGACACGAACCAGACGGGCAGGGAGAGCAAGCGGGGAAGCGGGTCCGTGAGGAGACAGTTGTACTGTGGAGGGCCAACCACCAGGATCTGAAGTTGGGGGATATTCATGCAAAAAAAAAAGGTTGAGGAAAAGCAACGACAATAGCGACCGAGCGGGCAGACGGGACCGGGTATGAGGAGTGGGCTTTTGGTGATACAACTTGGGGACGAACGAGACGGGCGGCGAGAGGGGAATCAAAGGAATAAGGCATGTACAGAGGAAGGAGGATCAGACGTTAGAACTCTGCGAGTGGGTCTCCCAGTCGTGATCGTCTGAGGTGGGTACACGGTGATGGGGCACCACCGGGATGTGGGGATGAATCTCGTCGGTTTGGTCGCCATATGTGGTATGCATGGGGAGCACGTCCCCATTAACCGACTTCTCGCGCTGGTCGGGACGGGTGTTATAGCCGGCGCAGGTGGTCTCATCCAAGCCGAACCATCCTGCACGACGGGGGGAGGAGGAAGGAAGGATCAGCGTGATGAAGGACGGGTATGAGGGGCAAAGAGGATAGAGGTGGTACCTTTGAGGAAGCTCCGTGTGCCGTTCGGGCCTGTGCCTACCAGACTGGAGGCAAAGGTGCTCGGCGCCTTTCGCGGGCCCTCTGCCATGCGAAACGGCCCGAGGGCGCCAAAGTCGGCGGGATGGACCTCTTCTGACCCCCGGCGCCGCCCCATATCATCCACTTCATCCTCGGGATTCGCGTCGGCGTAGGTGGCCCCATTCCGCATCGCCGACGAGCCGCGTTCCATATGTGCCCATCGCGCTGCCATCCGTGAGCGGGTCGAAGAGCCGTTGGTCGGGGTCGGCACCCCTGCGCGAGAACGCGAAGCGGGTTGATATTTCACGAATAAGGTCACCAAGAGGACTAGGATCACTAGAAGAAAGCAACACAGTCTATTCAAGATTTTTTTTTTAAAAACTAGACCAGACAAGGCGACGAAAAAATGCCTGTTGAGCGGATGGAAAGCATCGCTGTCCCTTGGTTTCCCTTCCTTCCTGGGGGAATCAAGTACACAGCTATGGTGGTTTTGAACCGAAAATGGAGTTCTGGATTAATGAAAGTTCAATACTTACCCAATCAGGACCTTCATCACGGTTTCCATCTTGCAAGAAAGCTCGACCGAAGTAGGTTGTGGGGTGATCTGACGCGAGTATATCGAGGAAAGCCCTGGAGAATAGAATACTCGTGATCGGAGAGGACACGTGCGTAGGGAAATAACCAGGCCTACAGTAACTGGATTAATGGGGAAAGGAAATCTGATTTGTGTTGTTTTTGTGTTGTTGGAGTGAAGAAACGCGAGAAAGAATTCTTCTCGTATGTATCCCTTCGCCTGGGGAGACGCGCAGTGTTTCTGAGAATATCAGCTGCGCGCCGCTCCGACGTCGGACACCTGTCACACCCGCTCAAGCTAGTCCTGTCACTTCAGTGTCAACTGCTTTTGAGCAACTCCAACAGTCCGGGGGTGGACCTGCGGGCCGGAAGCAAATGTCCAAATCAGTTGCAGATGTGACACAAGTGTGCCAGCAGTCGTCTGTGGATGCGAGCGGTGATGTGACTGGGAGGAGAGAGAGCAAAAAAGAATTATGGATTGCAATTTGACAGTTTTATACATGCTCTGAAAAGGGTCTAAGTGAGACCCTACGGGTAACCCAGTGAGAGGGTTATAACAAGTGGGGTTGGATCCCCCTACATCATCTGACTTGGCTGTGATGTGGTCAGTGCAATGCCAATACTGTTCCACTTTTTTTTTGCAGAACAGAAATCCATTTATTTTTGTAGTCATTGTCATTCTTGTTTTCTTCAGAAGGTACTTTTTTGGTTTTGGTCTTTGGGGCCACATCCAGGTTCAACTTTTTTCTTGGGGATGAGTGAGCTTCAGCTGGGGTTGGTGTTGGAGGTTTTATAGAATCAAGGAGAAAATCAAGGACAAGAGGGTTGTCCGGCATGTTGTAGATTGGACATTGGTGCTGCATATGCCAGTCATTTTCATTGTGTCTACAACAAGAGTGGTTTAAAGGCTTGGGAGGGAGGATGCCAAAGCTGCCAATGGTGGCTTCTGTCAACACCTGCAAGCTTTGTCAAGGCTTGTAGCAGGGACATTGCAGGCCAAAAAAGATGTGCCAGCCACCAAAGCGCATCCCAGGTCCTGTGATAGCAGAGCTGTTGGAGATGCTCTTACACTGCAGTTTGCTTCCCCCCTTTGTAAAAACTGCCATACATGTTTTTCACTGTGCACTTGGGTGAAAAGGTCATTTGGTGTGTTGAATTTTTGAGGTGTTGATGGAATAGATGGAAAAAAAAGCTGGCCATGGCCAAAGTTCAGACAATGCTGAAAGAAGTTGAGTACTCAATCAGAGGGGCTGACACTGCAAAAAAAAACTTGCTCAACTGCTTGCAGTTGACCTGCAGAAAGTCCAAGGAAGCTTGTGGTTTTACTCCAACTGTGATCCATGAGTGATTCAACAAAGCTTTTTTGCACAGTCACTGTGCACATTGCACAGTGACTGCACCAAAAATATACATATTCAAACAGGTGGAATTTGGATGGAAGCTTGGCTGGAGCATGCTGCATTTCAACTGCGAGCAGTTGAGCAAGTTTTTTTTTGCAGTGTGAAGTGCCTGCACAATGAGTCTGAAATAGGAGGCTTAAGTGTCCTATTCATGATCAATTTGAAAAGAACTGATGGTGTTAATTCACTCTGAGCTTAAATAGACTATATACAACAGGGCTAATTTGTGGTCATATGGCACAGTTCAATAATGAATAAAAATAAAAAATAAAAAGAAACAATATCTAGAAACAATAAGAAAAAACATTAAGAAGAAACAATAATAATAAACAATAAACAATAACCAATAAACAATAAACAATAAACAATAAACAATAAACAATAAACAATAAACAATAAACAATAAACAATAAACAATAAACAATAAACAATAAACAATAACAACAAACAACAAACAATAAAAAGAAAAGATAAAAAGAAACAATAGAAATAAACAATAAAAAATAAAAAATAAACAATAAACAATAAACAATAAAAAGAAACAAAAAAAAGAAACAAAAAAAAGAAACAAAAAAAAGAAACAAAAATTCTGTGAAACTCCATTTTGGAATGAATCACAGAATTTCAACATAGTGTAATTCAACTGATTCAATGTCCCCATGGCATCATACCACATTGTATAATTGACTACAGCATGGGAATTTTCTCTTGAATAGAATGAAGTGGGATAAATTGGGATTTACTTGTCAAAGTGTGGGAATCCGTTTATGCTATAGGTTACAGGACTTTTGAATGTAAATTTATAGAATACTTCTCAGATTTTCTCTAATTGTAAAAGTTTTGAACTATATAAATCTCTTTCATTTAACTTTCTGAACTCTTTCAAGTACATAGTATAAATTTCAGCTTGCTAATATTCAGAGACAAGCTAACATAGCAAAAACACTACAAATTATATAGTTCATCACCTTAGGGGGAAGAAACAATCAAACATTATTATTCAAATTGATTCTAAATGCAAAATAACCTAGGGTCACTCCCTGGACCCTAGATCAGAAAACTACCCCTTCTACTGCTTCATCATAGCAGAAGTTATGTGTCAGCCTTAGAGATACTCCAGAGTATCCAAAAGCCTGCATATTGTAACAATAGTATTATATCTCATTTCATATAAAGAAATCCTCAAATATTTTTCAAAAATGGATTTCTCATGTAATTTTACATAGGCTTACCCACTGGGCCTACCCCCAAATTCCTACCACTTCTGGTACTTTGTTGTAACTCAAGTACCATAAGAAGTATTACTGTGGACTGAGCAGTAAAATAAGTACATACCATAAGATATATATTATGTAAATAAGTTTATGGAATATGCACATAAATAAGAAATGAATATAGTTCAAACCTTATTTATACAATGAGAGAGGAGAATTATGTTGGATTTCCATTATAATACAATTCAAATTGTACACAATTATATTAGGGGGGTTCACAATAAGATTTCATCGGAAATTTTTATGAGGCTCATCAGAAAAGCTTAAAACAACATACACACCGCTTTCTACGTCTCAAATCCTGAGGGTGTGATTGATCACAAAGATACTTTTTGGTTTGACTGTTTCTGGTGGAACCTACAACTGGGCAACATGTACCCATGGCTCACCTTTTTTTGTTGAGTCATTTAATTAGCTGATTTTAAGCTAAAATTTAGTCGTCGGACAAAATTTTAAGGGGGATCGGAAGCAAAAAATGATATCGTGAACCCCCCTATTGTAGCACAATTACAATAGTAATATAATTGAAGTTAGAGAAACCTGAGAAAGTTCCACTTGTACAGTCTGTGAGAACTATTGCCAAGTCATTCTATTTCAAAATAAGTTGACACATGCGGCAATTGGTTATAAAAATGCATGCATGATGTCATGGGGACATAGAATGAATGGAAGTACTGAATTGAGCTATTATGGTGCAATATGACACCATTATGGCATCATTTGATGTAAGAATGGTGTGATACACCATAAGCTTTCCCTGAGAGACCTAAAGAATATAAAAGGTGACCTCTTTGGCCTTGAGATTGATCCTCAGTGATTCACCCCAGCATACAATAGTAAGTGCAGTGAATTCCCTCCTCCTACTTTTAGAGTAGTGTTTCCATCTCCCCATCACCCTACCTTTTTACCACTGGAACATTAGTCTGTCTTATTAAAATACCCATTTAAAAGCTTTCTTTTCATCCTTAAAAGTATTTGATGCAAGACTACCACCTCTGACAAGTAGCCAATCAGCTCAAGTGCTTGCCAACTACTCTTAGCAACTCTGTTGTTATCTTGATATAAGCACAGCTCTAATCCAGTTGTCACCTCTGTCTCCTTCACTTTTATATCAAGTAAGTTGATCTTAAAGAGGTATATCCTAACTTAAGCCATCCTTGATTGGGCCACAAGGGGCCATTAGTTTAACTAGAGTAGCAATACACTAGGTAGATTCACTAGGTAGATTGAGAGTTATAATCTCTTCTTTTAATAATTTCAGCACAGTGCTAGTACTAGGCATATCCATTGGATCCCCCTAGTTTCATATACATAGCTGAAAATTCTCACCACTTCTTCCAAAATATGCCCAACCAATTCCCTTCATGGCTCAGTGTGCTCTATGCAATTTATCAAGTTCTGCTTTGCAGCTACATACCAGTGATACACACAACAAAACCAATATTGTGTAAATTGAAGGATCTTATATGGAGATTAAATACTTTTATGGTCTACAAATTGGTTGCACTTGGTGAGAGACCCAAATGCTGCATTTAGCTTTGTAATTCAGGATCCTTGAAATAATTCCCAAGAAGAAAGGATGGTCTTGGGAGATCATAGTCAAAGGAGCAAGACTTTCCTCCTGATCTGCTGAGTAACCTTCAGTAAGTCTCTGTTTTTAACTTTCTCTTTGTGTATAAAATTACTAAAATTCACTCTTCTTCACACAATTCAATTTCAACAGAAGTGTTTTGGCTGTTTTTACAAACCTGAGTGACAAAGGAGGTAGATTACATATACATTGAGTTTTTTCATATCATGTGATTTCCTGGAAGAGCTCCTGGATGAAGGGGTCTAATTTCATTTCCAGGAAATTATTCTTTCATCAGTTGTGAATGAAAGATTGCTGGACTTCAATGTTTTTACAAATATATTTACCAAGTTATTATTCTCAAAATATTTTTTTTCTTTCATATAAACATCTATCACATTTCTACAATCCAGTATGGTATCCAGTATGGGGCTTTAAGTGGTTGCTTTATGAGAAAAAAAATTGACAATTTTTGGCATGATCAATAGGGGTTCTGATAGACAGCTGGATTTCTATTTTTCAATGGTCAGTGCTTGGGTAGGAAAGAATTTTGTGAGTAAGTCAAATTCTTCAAATTTCTCAAGTTAATCTGACTGCAAAGAAAAAATAGTACATGGCCACTGGTGTGCAGCTCAGCTCTGAAATTTTCAGTTGACACACCTAGTGGAAAAAAGGTGGGAAAACCATTTTTCTAAGTTTTTATGGCATTCACTTTTATAGCTTGCCAAAAAAAAAGTATTTGTGTATTTCTCACAAAATGGTCTCCAAAAAACCAATCCCAAATAAGATACTCAGCTATACCAAAATGGATGTTTGTTTGGGGTGAGTATTACATAAGAAAGCCTATTTGCAAGGATTGGTAATAGAGCTATGGAGCTTTCCAGACAAAGTCTTCACAATCTTTACACAAACACATGAGTAAACAGTATGCAAAAAGGTTTGGAGTCTAGAATCGATAGAAGGTTGAAAGTTGGATTGAGGATTGGAGATATAAAGGAAAAACATGGAGAAATACTGTGTAATATATCGACTCGGGAGTGGCGATTCAACTGCGTTCATTGTGCAACAAAAAGGCCTTGGCGTAGTTTTTGCCAAGTTCATCTTTTTCTCTATTATGGCAAGATATGAGATCGGTGTGAATGTTGATTAGTTCTTCCAAGGCCTTCTTCACTTTGGGACTGAGGAAATGAAAGCTCTGCAATCCACGGAACAATAAGGATGCCTGTTCACTATCCCTTCCAGACCAAGGTAGCTCGTAGTCTTGGGGGCTCCTGATATTAGTGTCACTGTTCTTTGGAGGCCCTTCGTCTTGCAAACTGAAGTGTAGCGCGAGGTAGGGGTTGTCCTTGTTTGTCGTGATTTTAGCCTTGGAACGAGTCATTATCCCCTGAGCGTAGCAAATATTGCGGTCGTCTACTCGGTTTTTTACTTGGACACCGCAGAATGTCAGATGTGTTTCATCTAGCTCATCTTCGGGGCTTTTTAAGTAGATTGGCAAGAGTTGGTTGAATGAGGCTTGTTGGTTGTGAGATTGAATAGCCAACCCTCGTTCCATTGCTTCCATGAATGATCCAGGCGTTGGCATAGACAAGCAATACTGGAAATGATTCCAGAACATCATCCCTTCTTCAAGAAATTTTTTCTGGTTTTTGCAACTGATTGTGCCAAACTGCAGTTCTTCTACGGGAAACCCGGTAAGAGTTTGCAAGAAATGGGCCACCGGAACAGGACTCGGAAACGCTGTGCTGTCCACGGGCAAGAAAACAGGGGCCGATTGATTTGGGTTGTTCGGTTGATTGGCTCCTTTTCTTTCCTTAATCTTGATGTCATTGGCAGTTTTATTCATCGCGCATAACAGAATGATTCTGCTGGCCAATTCGCCAGCATCCCCTTGAGCGCCGTGGCCTTGGGATAGGACGGAGACTAGAGATCTGATACAAAATACGAGTGCGTCTTCGTTCTTGTGCAGATAATCGTTTGCAGCCAGCGCATAAATTGGTTGAGACGGATAGAAACTATGTTGACTTTCACGGGTTGGATCAAGGTAGCCGCAATGCGCGGCATGAGATGCCATGAGATCCACATTGAGATGCGACTGGCTATGAAGGGGGATTCCAATAGTTGGGCCAAGTAATGCAAGTGCCTGGACCTCAGTTAGCTTGAATAAGTCATTGACATTTTCACGACAGAGAAGTTTCTTCAAAGCAAAATTAGCCATTGCAGGTATGGCATAAAGTGGGTTGGAGTTGGGCAGGGCGCGAGTCTCTTTCAAATCATTGAGGTAGATGCTGAAAAAAGGAACACCGTATTTGCAGAGTCGGTCCGGCAAGAATAAGTCCTTCCAAGTTTTTGGTGGGTCAGAGGGAACCATTTGATCGAAGGTGCATATCTTGTAGATGGGGGGAAATAGCTTGGTAGGTGGTGCTGCACGAGTGCCGATAGCCCGTGAGTGGCCCTTCTTTCGGTTTGTAGGGCAGAAATTGGAAACGCAAGAAGTCGAGTCGACTAGGATAGCCAAGATGCCGGCATGGTCAGGAGCGTTTCTCAAAGCACAGCGAAACAGATGAAAAAACGATCCTTCATTCTTGTTTGGTGCTACAAGCATAGCACTCGCTTCGTCAACTGCTAGCAATACCTTCAGGGAAGGACCCTTTAGAAGAGCATTGTTGTGGACGGCGTCAACTGGCAGGCCAAGCAGCTCCGCCGAGGATTTGTCAGGAAGCGTTCTGAATTTCTGAAGGACATTCGATCGGAACTTTACTGTGGTTTGGTGCTTGAACCATTCTGAGTACGTTTTGCTGATGTCTGTATGTGGGGAGGATTGAAAAAATTGGACGGTGACGAATAAGATCACTGCAATGAGTCTGGCGTAGTAATACTCGTAATTGTTGGATGCGCGTGGGAGCATGTCGTCCGCAAGAAGCGACCGTTTTGGTTCACAGGTGGAATCTTTGTCGCGGAGGCAGATATACACAACACAGACTTCCTCCGCCAGCTTCATCAGCAAGCGGGTCTTGCCAATCATCGTGGGGCCAACAAGGCAAGTGTAGGGCGCAAATTGTGTATCTGATTGCCAAGATGTGGCATATTGCTCCAGGATGTCTAAGTTTGGAGTGATAATGTCGTCATATCCGACATACGCTGTGCTGTAGCCTTTTTCGATGAGATCCACCTCCTTCAAGGGCGAAGAGTTGACTTTGGCTAGAAAGCGGTTCCGGACCGAATCCAAAGGGTCTCCGAGTAATTTGGCTCTTCTTTCAAGATTGAATCGTTCATCGTGGAATAGTTTGGGGAAGCGTCTGAGAAAGGCGAGCTGAATGATTTTGTCTTGGATGGGTTCATTTCCTTCAATGCTCAAGAGTTCAACAGATTCTTCCCATGGCACTATCCTTGATCCACTAGCAAAGTCGATCAAAGTCAAGAGGGCGATCTGGTGAGCGGGACCAGTTAGGGAATTACACTCCAGATCTTGACAAAGTTCCTCAAGCTTGTCTAGGAATATAGTGGCAAGATGAGCTGTATGAACGGAGCAATTGCACAGCAACATCAGCAACATGTTGAACATCAAAACAGTGTAAAAAGATAGAGTTTTACGAACAGCCTGCTTCCTGAACAAATTCATAAAACTCGTCATGATGACTCGCACTTGGATGTAAACGTCGGGCCTTTTCTTTGCTATGATTATTGAGTAAATCAGATGTGGCTGAGTGATTGGCTTGAATTTCTTGGTCAGTCATTGTTGTTAGAGGAGCAAGGGTGTTGGTTTTAGGAGGATGTTCTAAGATATGCATGAAGTATAAAAATGTATAAGCTCATGAAGGTACGCTCGGTATCGGTCTCCGTTCTTAAGAAACAATAGGCCTACTTGGGATTGAGAGAAAAGCAGCAAAGAGGAAAAAAAATCCCCAGTGAGGAGCATTTGAGAGCTCCAATACAAGCATATTCTAATACATATATGCCACTACCGAGTGTAAGATTTATCCACACAACAGCCACCCCCTCGAAAATACTCCAACAGCTGATCAAAATTGAGAAAAAACACAGCAAAGCAAGTAAAACATAAAAAATGAGAAAAGAGAAAAGAAAAAAA
>SMGU01010996.1:0-10762 GCA_004348175.1 Puccinia novopanici
CCACATGTAGTTCACATATGATTATGTCAATTTATGCTTCTACTAAGCTTATCCATTCCACTCCACTTCCAGTACTCATCTTGCTGACTTTCCTCACTGAAATCCATATTATTTATCATTGGTCAATCCATCTTGTGATTCCAGGAGAATCACTTAGTTTCAGTTCCCATTGGTCCCCTCAATATGATAGGGAGATTGAAGATGGTATTCCTGATGGGTTTTACATATGTTTTCAAATTCAAGTTGAAAGATCTTTTTGTTATTTCTTGGGTGTTTTTGGCATTTCCATTGGGTCACCTAACCTTACTTAAAATGATCATTATCTGGGGAAGAGATAACTTACAATAGACCAAAAAAAACTGGGGAGTAATCCCTGCATTCTTGGAAATAAAAATTGTTTGAGATTTTCACTTGTGTGTCTAGGTGATAGTCCACCTACTTGTCTGGCGGCCTAATGCAAGAATGCAAAGAGAGACTAACTCTACCTTTATGATAACCAATGACACTGTCAGAATGATGTTCAACAGAGAGGATGACAGCAACAAGGGAAGCACACGTGAACAATGGGTAAGGAAACACAAGAAGTTAGCAATAAAGAATGAGAAGAGAAATGAATGAAAGGAGATCAGACCTGAGTGGCACAGAGGAACAGAATTTTCTGAGTGACAACGACACAAGACAAGTGATGGAGATGATGAACTTGAGTGAAAAAAGAAAGTGCAACAGATGACAATATATATATTTGTATGTTTTCTAGGTTAGGTTTTAAGTGTGATTGTCATCACCCTGCAACAAACTTTGAGTGTCATGCACAGTTGTTCACGCTGAGGGCATCCTCATCTGTGATACTTGATGATAAGGATGACAATTGTGAAGGGGTGAAGATGTCGAGTGAGGAGGTTTTTTGAAGATGTCGGGTGGGGAGGTTTTTGAGGCAGCCACCAGGCCAGGAATTGGGATGACTCATGACTCATGGGTGGGACATGAGGATACCAAAAAAAAAAAAAAATGTTAGCTGCGAACGGATGCAAGTGTTCGCCCGGGATCAGTGCGAGCAATCGGACGAGCAAGGCACGATGAGATGGACGCCATTGGCGAGAGGAAACTTGTCGCAACGAACGACAAATGTGTCTTGTTTGTGACAAAGCAAGCATCTTGAGACGTAAGTTTTTTGGTTGCCGGAGCACATGTCCTGGGGTTTTCCACCGACGCATTTGAGGGGAGTTTGGCAGGGAAAGGAGGTGGTCTCAATGAGCTGGAGTTCTGCGCGGATCCCGTTCCGGCCACATGTCGAGCAGAGAGGCGCGATGGCCTGGGCGGGCTGAATGGGACGGACCAGGAGGAGGAGCACGAGGGCGGCGACACTCGATGAGCTGAGACTCCGCATGGTGTGTGTCGGGGCGGGGAAGATGCACAGCTGATGTTTAGGCAGCAAGGTGGGGAACCGAACCAGGGGCCTTCTTCGTGCGCGCGCGGGGTGCGATGGACGAACGCCAGACAGATATGGCTTGCCAACTAGGAGATCCCAGCAGGGTGCCACGAATCCCTCCCACACTTGGAGTTATTTATACATAACGCCATCATGCGGTCCCCGGTTGAAGATGTCGTTGAGACGACAGCAAGGTCGCTCTCTCATCACACGGCCAAACCCCAACGACAGAGCCGAGCTATTTCGTTTCTCATTCCTGCCTTCAATTGTAACCTGAGATGGCTTGTTTTGTTGAGCTACATATAGATGCATCATCCTTTCTGGATCGGTGGAGCTTAATACGGGACGGATAAGTACATAAGAGTGGCTCTCTTAATGTTGTAGGGACATTTAGTCCGAGGTCTTTTTCTCCAGTCTTTTCTCGGAGAAATCCGATCATCATCGTTTTTCGCTTTTCGTTGATGATGAGAACCGAATGGTCTGGTGGACTTGAGGATGATTGTCTTGTGTTGTTCAGGGGCGACTTGCTCAAGACATTCATTTAAATACATAGAGACACAAGGTGTATGAGGGCATGTCACAGCCGGAGAGAGAGAGAGAGAGGGGAGGGCAGCATGGTGAAGACGACAAGCGACAGGGTGTTCCAGCCCACACAAGCAACCCCGATAATCGGTTTTCGGGACCAGAGAAGGGTGTCCGAGAGTGGGAAAGTACGAGCATAGTAGTGCATTGCTGTACCATTGTTGAAGACCGGGCAGACCAAAGCAGACGGGATATCCCACCGGACACACACACACACACACACACACACACACACAAGCAGGAGGGCCGGAGAACAGGTGTTAACGCGGAGAAACATCGAGCAAAACCTAAGACAAAGCATCTTATATCGCACGACGGGGAGAAAAAAAACGAGACATAAAAAAAGAAAAGAATACCAGGAGGCTGGGCTGCTACATGAGAGATCCTGCAGACGGGCGCTGCTACAGTCTATCTATCTATACACAACAATCTAAAAAAAAAATAAAACGAGGAACGGAATAGAGAGAGAAGACGATACAAGCAAAGAAAGGGGGTATGTACAGAGGGGTTCAAAGAAAAGAGAGGGCGGCAAGATCAGCCGACTTTTTTCATCCAATTACCGATCCAAGATTTGCCGCCATTGAAGCCGGAGAAATGGGAAGATCTAGGCGCGTGACGGGCGCAATAAAAAAAAGAGTAAGTAATTTGAAGAAGAGCAAGAAGAGACAGAAGAGAAAGTACCCGATGAGGACGACGGCGATGAAGACGACGCCGACGACGGTAGAGACGACGGAGAAGTTCCAGATGTCGGAAGAGGCGGCGGCGGATGCGGGAGAGTGGGGTTTATGCTGATGTTGGTGATGGGCGGGTTTTCTGAGGGAGGATTTGCGAGATTTTTTGGTGGAGGTGGAGCAGGAGGAGGCTTTTCGGGGTCTCAAGGAGAGCCCGGCGACGACGACGCTCAGCGGGTGACTGGTGGTGTGGTTCAGTGCCCGCGCATGGTGCTCCGAAGGGTGCTGCTGCTGCACTGGCGACGGCGGCGACGACGACGAGCTGAAGGGCTGGTCTTCCGCCCGCGCTACCTTGTGCTGCCGCTCTTCTACTCCCTCTGCCTCGGCCGTCTCCTCCGCCTTGCTGCGACTCGCCTCGTCGCTCTAGATCATCGTACAGAGAGATGTTAGAGACTCCCCAGGAAAAAAAAAAAAAAAAAGGCATGTGCTTCAGATGTGCTCTCTCGTATTCTGCGCCTCTCTCTCCAGTGGCCCCATCGGGTCCTCCATCCCACGACGCCCGCTCTCATCTCGATGACTCCGTCCGCCGCCATTCGTGTCGCCCCTTTTATTAACCTCCTGAATGCTTCTTTCAGCCATCCGGTTACGTATTGATAATGCCGTCATTGGATGAAGGAAGTTGGATGGTCTACCCCAAGGTCCATAAGGCCTCCATCGTTTGGGGTTCTAGCTCATCGGTAGAGCGCTCGCTTAGCATGATGCTGAGTCAAATGCGAGAGGTACAGGATTCGACTCCCTGGTACTCCATCTGTTTTTTCCACCCAATATTCCCCAGCCCACACACCGGCCCGAAGGATTCCGGTTTCTTTTGACTGAGCTCTCCACCACACTCGTCGCGCTCACAAGCAGGATTAGAGGGACACTTAAGTTCGACCACTTTCTTGCCATATATAGTCTACATAGAATCAGTATGTTGTTGAGCGAAATTGCCATCACTGTCCTAGTAATTATTGGTCTTCGGAATGTCATCCTTTTTTTGTCTTCTCATATTGAATCTGAAATATTCAGCAGTCTCCTCAATCTGTAAACAGAGTCTCTCAATCGAGTTTCCAGAACATTTTGTTGACACAATTATATTCCACTCAACCATGTTGCCATGAGAACCAAGACAAAACCATAAAATTACAAAGAAAAAGAAAAAGAGGTTTGGGAGGAGAAGTAGCGAACCCTTGAGGGTATGAGCAAGAAGGATCACGAAATGAAAACGCGACGAATTTCATCCAGAGCAAAGACTTGGCCGGTCCTGGGACAACAGACGCGACCGTTGTCCTTACACGCGAGCCGTTCCAAGCCGTCACGAGAGTAGACCCTGCCGTTAGGGAGGACGGCGAGGCCGTCGCCGTCGTTGACGACTTTCCCGGTCAGTCCGCAGACGATGATCGAGTTGACATGGTGTGACCAGGGACATTCTTTGGCCAACTCCCCGAGACCCGCCGGGTCGCACGTCGGACAATCTCGGTTCTTCTGCGCAACAGTAGCTTGCTGCTCATGTTCCGGCTTCGGGACCAAACTTGGGTCGTAATTCGAGGCCGGCAAGATATGACTGTTGGTCGTCGTCGCATTTCCTGCACCACCACTACTCGTCGATGAGGCCCCAATCTCGCTCGCAATCGGTAGTCGGCTTTGCATTGATGGTGGCGTCATCTCGACATCTTCTGTCGGCGTAGTCGTGGCTCTCTTGGATATAATGACGTAACATGCTGGCAGTTTCAGCGAAGCCAATCCTACTGAGAGAGATAGATGTAGAAATGGCTGCTCGGGTATGGAGAGTAAGGCAAACAGCGTTGATCTGAAGCTATCTAGCAAGTCTGCCCAACGACTTTCGTCGTACAGCCGCTTTTTTCATGTTGGGAATGCGCATATTGTCAGACCACCCACTTTTTTTTTCGGTCGCATGCTTCCTTGTAAAAGAAAAGTAGAACATACAGCATAAGGGGGACATCTAGTCCCCTGATCGAAAGCCAGTAAGGTCATAACTTGACTGATTTCAGCTAGACGTGTGCTCTGCCATGGAACTAGTTGTTTCTGGCTGTAACTGATCGCTTCTGTGAATTTCTTAGCTTTGACTAATTCAATAAATTCTTGATAGCGTAGTTCGAACTCTAGAGTCGACTGGGAAGAAAATTGGCGGCAAGTCAGTGCCTTATGTCTATGGATCATGTTGGCATTTTATCAGCCTCCCTCACCTGAGCCTTTTTCAAGGCAGCTGCGTTTTCTTTACACCATGCTAAGGCTTCTGAACAGCTATGGTTAGCCAGAGCCTTTTCAATACGAGCCAATTCTGAGAAAAGGGGTGCATCTGTCAGCATCTATGAGAAGCCCATGTGATTTGATTTGTCAGTTCAAGCAGTAACATTTATATTTATTTTTCTAAAAGAGAAAATTGGAATAGGAAATTGCAAACCTCAATATCCGCTACTTGACTGAGAGATTGAGCAGATTGAGTATGTCCCGAACGTAGCATGAAATCGACTAGATGTCGATCTAACCGAGTCTGTGAAAATTTCTTATACTACGTTTTTTCACAAATAAGGTACAATTAATTTTTGCAATCTCTTTTGACATGTCTCCAAAAAAAAAAAAAAAAAGACGAACCGAGAGATCGGTTGAATATTCAGAGGAGTATAAGTTTTGCAGATGGTCGATCCTTGCCTTGATTCGAGTCAGGGAGGGAGCCATTCCGGTGCGAGGATTATTGTAAGTGTCGTCAAGCTGGATGATCAATGCAAAGAAAAAGTGTGTGTTGGTGGTTGTGTGGATATAGTGAGTAGTAGATGGAGCAGTTTGTTGTGTTGGACAAACTTTACGTTTAAGGCCTCTTGCTTTTGATAGTAGGCCGTCGATGACTTTGACCATATCATTTTGATTCTCGAGCTCGGTACCGACTAGCTGCTGCTGCTGCTCCTCCTTCTTCACGACATGATGATCATCAGTACCACGAGGCGAGTTTCCGGCGGCCTCTTTGAGACTGGTGTTGAGTTTGTCCAAGTCTCTTTCGAGTACCCGTTGTGTTGAGCGTAACGAGGAGCGCAATGCGTCTGTGGGGACCTGTTGGAGGGAAATGAGATGATTGAGTGACTGTGGGGATGATGAAGTGTGAGGAGAGTACCTTGAGGAGTGGTTGTTCGAGTAGTAGGATGTCGTCGTGTTTGATGCGTGATGACATGGTTGAATGGTAAATATCAATTGTAATTGGTTGTTGTTGGGTTAGCGGTCAAGAGGAAATGACGTCATCCATGAGCAGCAGGGGCAAACCACCGGGGCCGACTCAATTTGTTATCACCCCCGACACACCGAGACACCGACACACCGAGACACGAGACACCGACACACCGACACACCGAGGGAGCGGGAGTACAGCGGCTGAGTGTTCTGTGTTCGTTGGGCGTCGGTAGAGCACTGAAAAGAGCCGGATAAGGCCGGAAAGTAGGAAGTCAGTCGGCTGTTGACCAAAAAAAAAAACAAAAAAAATATTGAGAAAATCAAAATGTGTGCATCCACTTCTCAGCAGCAAAGACAGCCAGAACAAACTACGAAACCAATCACAAAACGAAGGAAAGTTGCCAAAGTAAGCAATCCAACTCAGGGGGACTACTACCACAACTAACTGAATTTCAACAGGCATGTCTCTTTTGCAAACGATCTCACATGACCTGCGATGACTCTCGTCCCTGTAGAAGATGGTCAGCCAAAAAAAAAACTCAGTCACTCCTGCAACCAAAGTATTAATTCTAAATGATTTATTTTCAACAGCATTAAACGAGAGATCGGTCATCTTTGCTGCGACGAGCCTCCATCAGCTAGCAAAAGATTAAACCTACTATCAACCATCAAGAATTCAACAATACAATCCACTCAACCTACACATCTAGAGAAGATCTCTCCCAATCACCCAACTCAACCGAATAACAACAACAACAACAACAACAACAACAACAACCATTTCACAACACCTTCCACCATCTCAAACACATCTCAAAATAATACCATCAGCACCCCGATCAATCAACTCACCACACTCTTCACTCCCCGTCTCCTACTCACTCCTTCTGCCACCGACTCCCCCCTCAGCAACCCACTAGATCAATCTCTAGGTCAGCTCATCAATCCCACCTTCTTTTTTTTTCTTTTTGTATCACCTTCTAATTCTAACATTTTACTCTAAAAACATGACAGCCTTCTTTCGAAACTCCTGTGGTCTGAAACTATTTGAAGAATCAGACGCAACTAATTATGATGAACTTGCAGATCAATTCACCAACAATCACAACAACAACCTACTCGAAGATAGCAAAGGCACACTAGACTCAAAAACTAGTGAATCCATGATCGACTTGAGCGACTTCTTGAATACCTATCCCGGCTTATTCTCTGAAAATATTGGGTCGAATAATACCACTCCAAATAACCGTCTCTCCGATTCCACTGGCATCTCTCCTGCTGCGATCAATTATGACCAGCTCATCTCATCATCAAGCTCGAACGCCCCATCCCGCACATTCCTCAACCAGTTGGACTCTGTCCGGCCACATGATATCCACCAAAATACAGAAGATCGGCTAGGACAAATCATTCGCAGCTCTGGCCTCGAAGCATTTAACTATTCAGAGTCTGAAAGAGAGATGTCCCAGTGGATTAATACCAAGTTGAGTATACTATCTACTTGACAACTGACCAGAAGGATCACTGATTTCACCTATAACTTTTCACACTTTTTTTTTAGGATACCAGAGCCTTCCAAGACCAAAATGCGCACCCTCTGGAACGAATCTCAAAATTTGTTCTCCGTAGGTTCTCTATTAGCCGGCATCTGAGGTTTTAATGAGTTTTGATGTATTTTTTTTTCCCCCTTTTGCTATAAATAAAAAAAAGGCCACAACCAGTCAACAAAGTGCAGAAGATTTGAAGGAAGCAGAATATCAATTCCAGAGGAACTTGGTCACATGTCTGTCAATCTTAGACACGCTACCCATCCCAGGCTGCATGTGGAGACGGACTGGAGAGATTTGCCAGACCAATCAACAGTTCAATCACTTGGTCGGAATCCATTCCTTCCCTTGCTTTTCTCTCTTATCTTCTTTCGACAATCCTCATCAGAAGAAATCGGGTGACTTCATTAAGATCCATCAGCTGTGGGATATCGACAGTGGATTGAATTTCTTGGAAAAATTCAATCGGATCGCCCTGGATGAAGGTCAAAAAGTATTTCATCTCCTCAACTTACATTGCAAAAACCTCTATCTCTCCAAGGAGGCAATACCCTCTGATTTCAAATTCTCTCGTTTCGTTGGGCATTTTAGGCCGTCTTGACTTCATGCGTTTTACATCGATTTAAAGAGAAAGAGGATGGGCAATCAGCTCGAAGACGAGCGGGAGATCAACAACGGCTTCCTTCGCCGAGCTCATGCTCGACGCTCACCGAGGCTGCCAAACAAAAAGAGCCTCTCAATGTCTGCCAAGACTCGGCAAGCCAGAAGCCCGACTCGGGCGAAGTATCACCATTTGTCACGACTCAACATGCTCATCACCATTCTTCCGAGCCAACCCCTTCTCACAAGCGCGATGATGCCTCCAATTTCTTGGATGATGCCGGTAAAAATCTCTTCATCTCAGACTACATCAATTGTACCTTCTCATTCACCGTCCGGCGCGATTCGTTCGGGTTACCTTGCCTCATCATTGGCAACTTTTTGTCAGTCTCTTATCCTTCTTCTTCTCTCCGCTCCTTCCTCTTGGCTTTGTCTAACCCCGATTGATACACTTCCTTTCCCAAAGACCCTCTTGAAAAACTGTCTCGTTTTTTTTTTTTTCAGGTTAATGGCCGGTTTTCTTGGTTTCTCTTTTGTGGGCTGCAAGGTGTATCGGGCTGCCCCGGCTTCAAGTAGCTTTTAATGTTCCATCCACATCTAAGACTTGACACCTGCAAAGTCTGGCGTTCATCACCCGATCCTTTTTTCCTGTCGGCAGGGGCTACTTTCCTTCATGGTCTTGACTCAAGTCACTCTCTTGTCCGTTCCGTTGGCTCTCTTTTATCCCCGTTACTTCTCATGGCCACGGGAAAGCGCCATAATGAGGAAACATCGCTAAGATGGTTTCAAGTATTGTTTTGTTGTGGTTCACTGTTGACTTTTTTTTTCTTGTTTCTTCTTCTTTGTTTCTTGTTTCTTGCTCTTTGTTTCTTGTTTCCTGTTTCTTGTTTCTTGTTTCTTGTTTCTTGTTTTATTTTCTTTTTTGAATGGGTTCAAAAGCATACACACATAAATAGCATGGGAGATAAATAGATATATATAGATAGATATATAGATCAAGGTACACAACATTGGAAAAATGGTACGCTGTTCAAAGAGCTCATACTCATAGAATATGGTATTTTTTTGTATGTATATGCCGACATACATGCATGTTTGCATATGCTGATTCACATACAGAATGTAGCTAGGTGATTGTTTAAAATAAGATGGGGGATATGGTAGATGTCCATTAGTTCTGTGATGATGATGTATTTATTTGAGAGTATGAGTATTGTTACTTGATAAGTCTGAATAGATTGCTAAGAAAAGAGGCCAGAACTAAAAGAAATAACAGCTTAAGAATATGAATGTTAGTTTGAAGAAAGAGAAAAAATGGGCATACCCTGAGAATTCTTTTTATGAATGGACAGACAACAATATTTTTGTGAATAAGAAGGGTAGACAAAGAGAACAAGGACTGTGATGATATAGTCAGTAAAAGAAGAATTGAGTTTTGTTGACCATGTTTGATTTCTCACCGGATTGCAGAACAGCTAGCTTTGTTGAGATTGAGTTGAAGGAAGTCGAGTGAGAAGAGGGATAATGATGTAGTGATGACGAGTGAAGTTAAGAGTCGGAAAAGAGTTGAAGGAAGTCAAAAGAAGTAGTGATTTTTGGTTGTTGTTGACTGATTGAATGAGAGATAAGAGGTGATTACAAAGAGGTGTGATCTAAAAAGTGTATCGGTTGTTTTTTATTGAGGTTAGGTTTTAAAGATTTTGTGAAAGGTGGAAAAGTTGGTGAAAGGTCTTGTTCAGTGCGGATGACTGAGAAGTACTAGTTGTTTCAACATTACTGTTAGTAAAGTACATACTTTCTTTGTGATTTGATGATTGATCCACATTGCCCTGCACAACCTTTCAACTAGTCCTCTAGAGGGAGTGTTCAAAATGCTACCTTTTTTTTTAAAAAAAAAAAAAAAGAGTTAACATAGCAAATATTTCCAGCAAAAGCAAGTTTGGGTTGTGCAGACAAATACAGCAGCCACAACCTCCCCTGATCATTTTGGTGTCCTCAGCCTCTTGAAATGATGTTGGTTATTCAGCCTCAACATTCATCTCACACAGCCAACTGATTTCAACACTGTGGGACTACACTTTAGGAGATAGAGTTGGGGGGGAAATGGTCAACTACACTGCTAATAATGTAAGCTGAAGCTACAGGTGCTGATGAGGCTTCCCTCCAATCATAAGCTTGAGCTGGCAGAGTTACACAACTAAAAATAGAAAAGGGTGTGGCTGATTTCTGACAGTTTCTTGTGTACAGGAGTTTTGTACTGTGTAGCTGGATTTATACCCACAAAGGATGGAGATAGAGAGGTGTGAAGGTGATGGATGAAGGGTAATGAGGGATGGATTTGTAAGTGAAGTCCTTAAATAATCAAAAGACACCTGGCTGAAAACAAAGGCAATGAGTCCACATTGCCTTGTCAGGTACAAAGGGGCCCCTTTGTACCCACGGAGGCAATGTGTGCACATTGCCTCTGTTTTTGACCTGGTGAGAGGATATGGGCAACGGTGGGCCGCTACGCTACATGGCCAATAACCGTTAGCGTAGCGGTTTTTTTTCTCTTCCAAATTTGTGTAGCGTTAGTTGTGATATTGTTCTGCTACACTAACTGTTAGCGTAGCGGAAAATTTTTCGTGAAATTTTTCTGTAGCATTAGTTGAAAATATTTTCCGCTACACTAACAGTTAGCGTAGCTTTTCTTGAGCTAACAGAATTTTGAA
>SMGU01010998.1:0-18014 GCA_004348175.1 Puccinia novopanici
TCGGCTCCCTCCTTGGCCCCCTCTTTCTTCCCGAGCCTTTCTTCATGCCGAGCTCGAGTAACACAGAGCCAATCAAGGAGAAGTGGTGTCACGCCATCTTGCCCACCCTTTACCAAAACGTTGAGTGGAAATCATATCATAACATGATGCGCGTCGTAGATCCAAGCAAATATCCATACTGATCTGGTTTCTGCTTTTGTACCCTTTTTACATCGTGGAAATAGGTAGAACTTCTTGTTGAGAAAAAGGTCTCAATTATGGTCCTTTGCTGTGAGAGTTTAGAGGAGTACTTTAGTGGGGCGAAAAAAAGAAGTAGTTTCGAAGTGGAGAGGGTGCTCGAGTTACGGGAAGGGCTAGCAAGGGCGACGGAGAGTGTGGTGAGACAATCGAGAGAATGGACGGGCGACATGCAATTCCAGATCCTGAAGCGCTTGCTAGGGAAAATGGAGAGGATTTATGTCACGTCTCATCCTCATCTCAAAGGAGTTTCAGGCCATGAGTTGGACGCGTTGGGCCTGCTGGCCGAGCTTCTCGAGACGCTCTCACACCACCTGTCCCGCTCTACCCTCACGGAACTCCATCTTGTCGAGATACGAGCAACCATCCGTAGCATCGTCTGCAATCATCTCTATGCAAGTGGTCCTCTCCACTCCGCCATCGTCGATAGAAAACTTGACCGCGTTTTGATGCAGTTTTGGGTCCTCTAGTCCTCGTCTTTCCATGTCATCCTCTCTCAGTCAAAGACTGCATCAGCAGGAGGTATCCATGTTTCCCTGATCTCAGTTTTTTCTTTTCTTTTTGGAAAAATCAGTCGAGCTTGGCCGGCTTATACTGAAATGTATGCATGTTTACCTGATCAGTTGAGATATCTCCCAAGAGGCAGTCGTTAAAGAGGGAGTGCAACTGGATGTTTGGGGAGTTGTTTATTTTCTGTAAGACGGGACGGTCAGAGTCCTAACAGAGATGAGGAACGGACGAGGAAAAGGATGTGTGGATTATACACAAGATGCACCCGGATCGAACAAGACCAAAAAGAAAAACTCTGCTCAAGTTCCTCAAGATGTATTCGTGTCGAGAACAAAAGCACCCGATATTTCTGGCGCATCGCCTTGAAATCTTTTGTTGTCTCGACCCATCTGCATTGGCTGGGACGGGGAAAGCAACTGGAAAAGCAAGGCGCGAATCAAAACACACAGAGGGATCCATGTGTCCTCTGTCTGCCCTGAAAGGCTCTCATCACACTATTCTCTTCTTCTTCATACCAACCAACTTCTATACAAAACCAAAAAAAAAAAAAATGTTTTCTCCAACAATCTACTCGTGCCTGACAGTCCTCAGGACCCTGATGCAGGTAGTGCTTGTGGGCCAGAGAAGCGGGGGCTGCCTTGCAGAGGCGCACCCAGCAACGCGTCCCGGCGGGCTCCCGACCCACCGTCATCTGTACGCGCGGAATGAGAGTGCAGGCCGTCCTTCTCTCCTCCAGAGCTCTTTGCCGCACTACCATCCCGCCCTCGCCCACCAGAAACATGGCGGAAACGGCTCTGACTACCGCCTCGTCTTCCAATCCATAGGCAACACTTTCTTCGACCAATGGGACTTCTTCTCCGATGGTAGCTGCACATCTCTCATGCCCATATCTCCGCGTCCCGTGTCTTGATGGTGACCCTAACCGTGTGCGCTTGCGCCCTTTCTCGCTATTGTTTTTCCCCTTACAAAAATAAAGCCGACCCGACACACGGGATGGTAGAGTATGTGGACGCAGACACGGCATGGCAGGAAGGGCTGGTGATAGTGCAGCCGAGTTCTGTGGACAAGAACTTCACGTCGGCGATCATGAAGGTGGACAATTACACGTACCTGGGGGAGGGCCAGAAGCGGCGGTCGGTGCGGCTGAGCTCGAAGCAGGCCTTCAAGTACGGCCTGGTGGTCCTGGACGTCATCAAGCTCCCCTTCGGGTGCTCCGTCTGGCCCGCCTGTACGCCCCCTTTCCCTCCTCCTACTGCCCCTTTCTCCCGCTCACTTTCCCCTCTCTATCCACCGCCTTCAGTTTGGACCGTCGGCGAGAACTGGCCCCATGGCGGCGAAATCGACATCGTTGAAGGCGTCAACATGGGCGCCGTAAACCAAATGACGTGTGCGTAGGGTACAGCCCACATTCCAAAGCCATCCATCTACAAAGATAGGAGGAGAATTTCATGATGAATGGACACACCGCCCGTCCTCCGGATCCGCTGATATACGTATATATAGTGCACTCAGTGCCGGGATGCCAGGTGGCAGAAAAGATGGGCCGAAATGCGACAGGAAAGGTGCTGCACCAGGACTGCGATGCGACGGGCACGGGTGAGTGTGCTCAAAACGGGAGAGAAAGAAGAGGACAGACAGAAGCTGACGGACGGATAATGTATGAAAGGCAGGGAATGTGGGATGTGGGGTGGCGGACAGCGGGGCCGGGTCGTTCGGGGCCGCGATGAACGAGCGGGGCGGGAGCGTGTTTGTGATGGAATGGACGCGTGCCGGGATCTCGGTGTGGCGGTTCGGGCGGCACGAGATCCCGGCAGACTTGGCGGCGGGGAGCGACCCTCGGCCGGCCAGCTGGCACGCCCCGCCGACGGCCCATTGGTCGCACCAGCATTGCTCCGCTCTCTCGCAGCGCTTCTCCCCCCATAAAATCATCTTCGATATCGTCCGCCGTCTCCTCTACCCACTCTCCCCCCCCCACTTTTGTGTGCTGCTGTCCCAGGTAAGTCTCTCTCTTCTCTTCTTTTCTCTTCTTCCCCCCCTCACAGACTCTTTGCGGCGACTGGGCCGGCGCGGCTGACGTCTTCACCGCCAACGGCCTCTGCCATGGCACTTGCTCCTCCGTCGTCAAAGACCCTGCCGTCTTCAACGATGCCTATTGGGTAAACTTTGTTGTTATCCATGAATTCTTCTCGTCTCGTCCACGTCCTTGCCTCCAATGACTCATGGGCTTTTTCTTCTTCTTCTTCGTGTTCTGCAGGAAGTCGCATCCGTCAAACTGTACCAATAAATCTTCGAGCAGGAACATACCTCCCCTTCTTGTCTTTTCGTTCTTTCTGCAAATACACTCGTTCACTTTCGACATATATATTTAAATATAATGTTTTCTTGGGTGTATGCATAAATTCCATGTGCAAAATCTCCATACGGACTCTTCCAAAGATTACATGTAAAAAAAACGATTCTAAATACAGTTTTCTGTGAAGGGTTGAGCATACAAGAATTGTCAAGATATACCCGCTACAAAAGTAGATGATGAGAGAGAGAAAGGCAAGGCCAGCGATGATCAAGCGTCCAAAAAAAAAAAAAAATCGAAGAGGCGGGTGGATGAGAGCGGCAGCAGCATGGCAGAAGATGACATATCCTACAATTGAGATAGCTATATAAGGATACACAAGTTGGACACGAAGGGTACTTACTCCCTGCATGTGCATTGAAAGTAAGAACCTCTATCAATAAAACCAATAAGAAAGCTGCGTTAAAAGAATAAGAAGAGAGCGGCCTGTATATATCATAAATAGACAGCGGCCATTAAGTAACTAGAGGAGAGAGGTCGTGATTAGATGGCGGTGCGAATACGATGGCTGAACCGATTCATCCCGGGTCGGTCCAAGTCTTTATCTCTGGGCACGGTGACGCCTAGATGCATGAGAGAGGAGAACGAGGTCAGGGCAGAGATGGAACGACACATGGACCGCGCGGACGATTGGGACAAGAGGATACACACCGTCTCCCCATCGTAGGTTGTGCAGGGACATGGCCCGCCGCATCGGCTCCATCAGCTTCATCTTGGCCATCCAGCCCCCGCCCGAGCTCCCATCCTGGCGAGGGACAATCTCGGGACTAGAGAACTCATCTCCCCATCTGTGGTTTGGAATGCGTTCCATGGCGAAACACCCCAGCCGTGAGCCAAGAAAAATAAAGAGCGACAAGGTGAGCAGGTGTGATTTCCCAATGGCTTAGCTCCTTTCTTCCTGAACATAAAAAAAAAAAAGGGGGTGGGGGGGACTTAAACTGTCCACGGAACTTCAAACAGGGGACGAGATGGCCATGTTTGTGGGGTTCGAGCGCGCGGAACTTGTCGCGTGCGGGCGAGGGGTAGTGTTGGAAAGCCGCATAGTTCAGCGTCGGGTCCCACAGCGGCCCCCGGTCTGTATGGTCGCTCGGCCCGACTATCTTCACCGGCGAATAGTCGTGCACTCTGTACTTCTCATTCAGCCCTCCCTTTCTCTCTCTCTCTTTCTTACATGAATAAAAATGCGTATTTACCCTGGTTTGGGGTACATGGCATCTGCAAGGACGCAAAGTGATTGGACGCCCAAAAGAATACAAACCGGGTATTTGTTAATGAAGCGAAGATTTGTGAGAGGAAGAGAGAGAGAAGAAAAAAAGGGAGACAGACGGGAGCCGAGGGCGGAGAAGATCACGGGCCTTTTCCCGCGCTTTTCGAGACATTCGTAGGTGTACGACGCGCCGTCGGCATGGGCAGAAAGATGGACAGCTTGGGGCTTGCCGTCCTGGAACCGCATCATACAATGCTCCCTGAACCCAAAGAGAAAATCCGGAGTGGCTTTCTTTCCATCAGAATCTGATCCGAGAAGATCACTATCTGGTCAAATCAAGAAGAATGGGGGCAGCTTACCAGTCTGCCTGTCCAGCGTCCATCGAATCGTTTTTGTTGGTGAAAAAACAAAATGGAAGTGTCAGTTCGGGGATTAGGATGCAGTCATGTGAGCGACGTACGATGTGGTTGCCGAAGTGGATATTAGCGATGGTAGGTCCGAGGTTGAAAGAGTAGAAGACTACACAGCGAGAGACATCAACAAGTGCACAAAGAAAAAGAATGACGGGGAGGAGGACATACAGAACCAGAAAGCATCGATGGTGTTAGGGACACCGGTGATGGCAGACTTATCCACGAGGATGAGGAAGGCGGGGGAGATGGGGGACTTGAGGTCGTGGCCGGGTTTGCCGTTGGACGAGACGAGCCAGGGGTGCAGCAGGGGGTTTGGACGGACGTCCTGTGCGGCGGTGAGGAAGCATCGTTCGTGGTTGAAGTGGGGACGGGCGAGGAGGGCACAGGGATCCTCCTCTTCTTCCTCCTTCAGCGGGGTGGCCCTCGACGGCGCGGTTCCTGCCGGCACCTTGAGAGCCGTGTGGCGCAGATGCTCCTCGATGCTCGCTGGCCAGAAGGGCTCGTTCGTGTTCAAATGCACCAGCGGCCCGTATTCCAAAACGTACCCCGGCACCGCGTCCAGCGTATTGACAATGAATGGATCCGCCTCTTCCTCTCGTCCCCCTGGCTCCGTCGGGCGTTTGAAGACATTGGTCGTGGTCACGATCGCCGGAAGACTCGAGATGGGTGTCATCTTGGCTTCCTTTCTTTTCAAGTCGATTCTTCGGTTGGCGCTGGTGCTACACCTCTCGGGAAACCCCGAACCCGACCCAATCGGGTATTTCACCATAAAATCAACCAGCACATAGCAGATTATTACTATTCCCTCGACCAAAAATCAAGCAGCAATGAACAAATACAAGTATAAATGGAAAACAATGCATTCATCGAACTGCGAAAAGGCGGGTCAGCCCAGGTTGAACTCCTCGATAGAGTTGAAGATGGGCCCTCTCAAAGAGTTTCCGTTTTTGGGGGATTTGAACTGTGAGAGAGCCTTGAAAGAAGAAGGCATGTCGTCATCACGATCATCATCATCATCATCATCGGGCTGATCGGAGCCACTATCGCGCGGGAGGTGAGGGCGGATTTTCCTGGAGGTTTTGGGCGCGTTTTTAGCCTTAGCCGAGGGATGGCCCCGCTGGTGGTCCGTGGCACTCGACGGATGAGCATACATGCCCGTGATCTTCTTCGGTGGCTCGCGTAGCCCAAAGGCCTTGGCCAGGTGTCCTAGGTGCAGGTTCTTCACATGGAAGAAGCGCTTCTCTTGCGATGGATGCGTCGCATATGCTCGTATATGTGAGCTGAATGCCATCGATGCTAGGCTTTGATTCTGGATGGCAACATGGTGGTTCACAAGGAACATAATTAAGCTTTCGAACCCACTGCCCGAGAAGGGGGATGGTTTTTTGGCTTACCTCTTCCTTCCCAATCACCCATCTTTCGATCGTCATTTGAGTATCGGTAGCACGGACTTCCCAGTCCTTTTGAGACTTGCCACCAAAGCCATCATTCAACAACGTCTGGACGCCCACTTCTTTCAATTTAGGAGTGGTGGCGGTGGATTTCTCGCTCTGAGAAGCCTCGCACCAATCCACCCAGCCGGCCTCACTAGGGAGGAGGAAGCTCCAGGCCTCGCCCGCCTGGCCAGCCCGGGCGGTCCTGCCCACCCGGTGTAGATACTCCGTCACACCGCCTTCCGTCGGTAAATCGTACTGAATCACATGCGAAACAAACGGCACATCTAACCCTCTTCCCGCCAATGAGGTACAGAATAAGATAGAGGATCCTTGCGACTTGGTATCGGAATTCGAGAATGCATTCAACGAGGCCAATCGTGTCTGCAGGTCTAAACTACCATGAAGTCTGAAGATCTTGACGCCCGGCAGGAATTTGGATTGCTTGACCAGCTTGTTGGGTTCGGCGTCATCGTCTTCTTTGGTTGCCGAACCCTTTTCTTTGGGGTCGGTTGCTGAGGTAGCTGCTCCAATGGCCTCAAAATGAAAATCGACTGAAGCCGTACAGCTCATGAAGACCAGCACCTTCTCTGCTGGTTTCTTCTGCTTGGAATTGGTGATCCGGCGTAATAGGGCGATGAGTGATACTAGCCTCAACTTGGGCGGGGTGAGTACGTAGTGCTGAGAGAGTTGAGTGGGCGCGGAAAATGTGGTGTTTTCGGACTTGTTCACTGGATCGCTTGAGCTACTACTCTTATCAGGTTGGGGCTGGTTCAGCTCGGGGTTAGGGCCGGCTGCCTTGAGAAGAATGGGATCATTCAAGCTCATTCCGACCAGCTTTTTGACTCCATCGGGCATAGTCGCACTGCATAGAACAGTCCGCCGTGGAGTGGATGATGGTTTGTTTGGGTTCCTAGTTTTCGCTTCCCTGTCTGTCAAATGCTTCAGGATCCCACGCATCTGTTCTTCGAAGCCCATGTCCATGAGTCTATCTGCTTCGTCGACTACGAGCCATCGAAGGTTAAGATTTCCAATGCTGCGTGAATCGACTTTCGACTTGGAATTCGGGTCATTACTTGGCAGGATGGGCTCCCCTGCCATGCGGAGGGAGACGGTCTTTTCGAGATGATCCAGTAATCTACCAGGTGTGCATACTAACAGTGGTAATCCACGCCGTAGTCTAGCCTTTTCGTGAGTTCTGTTGGTCCCCTAAAGCCAGAGGATTTGAAAACAAACCGTAAATAAGTGAGAGACGAATTGAGACATCCTACCAAAAGAAGACTGACACCATGTAAAGTCCCAGGGACTAGCCAGCGTGGACTCAAGCCATCCACAGGAATTTGATCGGATCTCTCGTCTGACTCCTCCGTTTTCTCGTCTTTTGAGATTGGACCAGACCTCTGTGGAAAAGATAGTAGATCGATTGCGACATGATAGACTTGCTCGGCGAGTTCTCTGGTGGGTACCAGGATGATGGCCAATGTTCCGATTTCTCTACTCCAAGTGATTTCCGGATGGCTATTGGCGGCGGTCAAGAGGTCTTGGATAATTGGGACGAGATATGCTAGTGTTTTCCCACTGCCTGTTTCACTCTGTACGATGACATCCCTCGTAGCTGTATCGGATTGGGAAGAGAGGAGTGGCCAAGCGATGGATTGGATAGCGGTTGGTGATTTGATGGCACCCAGCTTGGAGCTGTTGGAGAGATGGTTGCTGATTTGTGCGTGTAGCTTGAGGGAGGGGGAGGTGAGTTGGATTTCGGAGAGTGAGGCGTTGGAGGGTGCATAGACCACCATGGAAGTTTGTTCGTCATTGGTAGTAGGTTTGATGGTGGGGATGATGGTGGATGAAAAGAGCGAGGAGATGATTTGGAGTCTTCCAATGGGTTTTGCAGGGTCTAGCAGCCTGTAAAAGCGATTGCTGTCAGTGTGAGTATGAATTGATGATGGTTGCTCTTTCTTACTTTTGTTTCTTGTGAGGTTCCTGCTCAAGTGCGTCAGTCTGTCTCTTCAAGTTTTGAGGTTCTGGTTTCGGTTGTGGTTGTGGTTGTGGTGTTGGTTGTGATTTCTGGTTGAGTTTGTGTCTGATATGTTTTGCCTTCCTCTTCTGTTTCAGTTTGTGCGTCCAACTTCCTGGTGTTGTTGGTATTGTTAGCTTGTTGGTGTTTTGTGTTGGTTTTTCGAGTGCGAAGTTGAGAATGAGGTTGCTCATCTCGAGAATGTGAAGAGTTGAAATATCTTGCCATTGTGGCTGAAGTTGACTCATCTTCAAGGAGTAAGAAATCCATAATGCATATTCAATATCATCCATATTGCATATTCAATATGCTCTTCTGTGCAGTCATCTCACCACTCCTCTCACCAAAAAAAAAAACACAAACAATTTCCCAAAAAACATGACCAGAAGCAACAAAAACAAAAGCGAACCCACCCAAGAGACACCAGCATTCGACCCACAAGTTGATACATACTTGGCAGAATTCTGGTTGGCCCATCAACCAGCAACCGCGAGGATCGACACATGCCTCTACATGCCCTTCTCTCGAAAGCTACGCAATGAATTCCGGAAGAATGGCACAAACTTGACCAAAAAACAAATTAACAACAGATTCGCCCTCATCTGCTCACAGACGTTCGAGTTCTCCAAAATTTATTACCAGACGAAGAAGAGGTTAATCAGCACGGGAAAATATACCACCGAGCCAGCCGTGGTAGAAGCGGCCAAGGAACGCTACCTTCATGAGAACAGCCATCCCTTTCCATTCGAGTCGGCTTGGAATATTCTGCGCGAGAGTCCCAGGTGGGTGGCCGTGGCCCCGCCAGAGGAGGCCATCCAACACCCATCAGGCACCCCGTCGGTTTCGTCCTACGATCCTGCAGCCGACTCGCCCGATGATGCTTCAAGTCTTGTCTCCATACAGAACATCTCAAACCCATCCCTCCCAAGACGAACCTCTTCCAGACTTGCCGCTAAAGGCACTCCGCTTTCAACATGTTCTAGCGCTCGACCATCTAGTGCTCACACCAAAAAAATGCCGGGAAACACCTCAACTGGCTCTGCATCCATCAACAAGCCACCTAATGTCACATCTTCAGAACCCAAGCACTCTTCACCCAAGCCAACTCACGTCTCGCGCGCTCCAGAGCCTCGATTTCGTCCCTCCAGCTTATCCAAAAACTCCCCCGCTTCCGGACAATCCGGAAATCAGCCGCCTGTCACTCCAATTGTCGTGATACCCTCCTCCTGCAGCTCTACAAATTCTTCTCAACCATCCGGCAGCACGGTTCTTCCTTCAGCTGTCACCCCCAAACCGAAGAAGCAGCCTCTCATCATCCCACCTTCCAGTCCAACTGTACACGACTCACCCCCATCATCACCTCCACCCCCTCCGGAAGAACCATTCAGTACTACACCACGTGAATCACCCCCAACCACCGCACAGATGGATGCCGTCTCAACAGTCTCTAGATGCCAGAATTCGTCCATGGATTCCAAAATTTCTCATCGGAAACGCAGTTACAGCAAAGTCGTAAAAATAGAAAGTGGCTCGGAATCAGGAGAGATCAGAATGGATAACAGGAAGATCTGCAAGACAATAAAGTTGGATCCCGACAGTCCACTCAATAGGCCCGAGAATCGAGTCGAGGAGCGCAACATCGACTCCAGTTCTGACCCCGACTCACCCCCATCACCACCTCAACTACCTCCGAGACAATCCTCGCTCACGCCATCCCGACCCCCTTGCACCCCCGGTCAGAAAGCGCACCTTTCGCGCGTCATGAAAACGAGAAATTCCCCGGCCAATCACGCATCTTCCAGCCGACGACGGAGTCGAGCCGTGGAAGAAGAAGAAGACAAAAGGGCGGTGCTTGATGGATTGGGATCACCGACAGCCCCTCCCGAGGAGAGCCACGTGGACAGTCTCAATCGTATGCAGCTGGAACTGAAGCGCCTCGAGGCCAAGAGCGAGTGCGAACGCCTCGAGCTCGAAATCATGAAGAAGGACTTGCGCACCTGTACTGACGAGTATGAGCGCGAGTTCTTCCTGTTCAAGAAGCGCAGGATCCTCGCTCGCTTAAAGGCTGATGAAACCTCCCTCTCCCATCTCGCTCAACCTGGTCCCTCTTGCTCGTAATCTTCCTCTCTCGTTCTTTCCCCTCCCTCCCCCATCAATCCTAGACGCACTTTTCTGCAACCAAATCTTCTTTCGAGTACTCCTGTTTGTTTCTTTTTGAGGTCCACGTACCCTTTTTTTTTGTGTTGGCTAGGTTGGACAACTGTACTTGAACAAATTCGCAATTTCAGTTATATTTATATACGTCTTTTTTATTTTAAGAGAGATAGGTTGAGCTGTTGGAATAATATGTCAAAAAGTGTAAGTAAAGGTTGTCCAACCATAACCCCCAAGATAATTTAGAGAGAAACAACGGATGATCGGCAGTTCCTTCGTCGATTACAAGGATGATAGCGATCCATGCAGAAGACATGAGTTTTTATTTTTTGAACGCTTGTTTTGTCAAAATGTGCATACTTCAAGAGAGCGGAGAATTTCTCAAGGGAAGTATTTAAGGAGAGGATTTTCTTGTTGTGGGGAGTGTACCACCGACACAGAACAATAACACCACCAACATATTCAGAATGAAGCTGCGATTCTCACTGCTCACCACGCTTGGCTTGCTCCGTTCGGCGGGAGCGAACTTCGGGAGGAAGACTCTGGACGCACAGGGGGCCGTCAGCTGGGACAGACATTCCATCGTGATCGCCGGGGAAAGGAGGTTCATCCAATCTGGTCCGTCCAGCCCATACTCCCCTCGACCTCCATGAGAGTCTTGCGCATGTTCTAGAGGCTGATCTTGTGCTCTTCTCCTCCGTTCACTCAGGCGAGTTTCATCCTTGGAGGCTGCCCGTCGTCTCGCAATGGACCGATATCCTGCAGAAGTTTGCCGCCGCCGGCCTCAATACTGTCTCCATTTATGGCAAGTTATCTTATCCAGCTCACTCCAAGAAGCTTTAACATGCAATCTGAATTTATATCTCTCTTTGCTCTTTGTGGTTGCATGTCTTCAGTGCATTGGTCAGCGGCCACAGGTCATGCCTCCATGAAGCTCAGCTAATTGGACATATTGTCTTGCAGGGGACTCGTCAATCCTATCAACGGAACAACCGACTGGAGTGGATTCAGGTCGCTGCAACCATTTTTCGACGCCGCTCGGAGTGCCGGCCTCTTCGTGATCGTCCGTCCAGGGCCGTACATCAATGGTGAACATAGTGCCACTCCAACCTTCGTGAAATAATGCCTCCAAACAAAAATCACACGGCGCTGATCTAGTCATTGCAGCCGAAACAACAGGTCTGTCCGATTCCGAAATGGTGCATTGAAGAGAAGCGGAAGAGATATTGATGATGATGGAAAATACCGCGGTACATGGCATTTAAGCTGGTGGGATACCGGGCTGGGTCACCACTCTTCCTTGTCCCCTCCGGACAAACGCGACCCTGTTTGAGAGAGCCTGGAGACAGTATTGGGACGAGATGATCGACCAAATTGTCCCGAATCAATTCGGCTTGCCAAACGGGACAATCATTGCTGTCCAAATTGAAAACGAGTAGGCCACCTCCCCAATCTCCTACCAAGAAGAAATACCTCTCAAGAAGGTCCCTGGCTAACCACCGGATGTACATAGATATCTCACCGATGCACACTCGTCTGGCCAGCCTCCAGGAAAGGACCAATACATGGAGGATCTAGCTGAGGCTCTGGCTGAAAAAGGCATCGTACGAATCTTGTCTTATAACATAGGATCGCCCGATTTGATTTCCGGTGCGACTGATTGGACAAATCATCTTTCGACAGGTGGTTCCCTTGACTGTGAATGATGTGGGTATGGAAAGAAACTTCGTTACTGGAATGGGAGCTGGAGACATTTGTCAGATTCTTTTTTTTTTTTTTAGAAACCTGAGACTTGTTTATTCTCGCTAATGTCATGGACTAGTTCGTAGATGGCTTCGATTCATATCCTCAATCGTTCGATTGCTCCAGACCGATGCAATGGAAGCCAGTGGTTGAGAGTTATCGGAGCTACCAAGACTCCCTACACCTCGACTCACCCCTGTTCATACCCGAGTACGTCTTTTTTTTGCGGCTTTTTGTGTTGTTGAAGGTGGGGTTGTCCTGGCTAAACTCTGCTGACACATCTGGATATGGTAGGTTTCAGGCCGGGGCCTACGATTCTTGGGGCGCAACGGGATACGAAAATTGTCGTAAATTAACCGGTCCTGAGTTTCAGTCCGTATTCTACTTGAACAACTTGGCCGCCAATATCAAAATGATCAATTATTATGTGAGGAATTGGTTCTCTATCAGAACAAACTTTTCGTTTGTCAATATTTTTTAAACCCTCTGATTGTTTTTGCACGTTAAACAACAGATGGTGTACGGCGGAACTAATTGGGGACAGTTAGCTTTCCCTGGAACTTACACCAGCTGTTCGTACTTTCCTTATATGACTTGATATTGTAGATCCATGTGTCAATTTTCAATCTGACTTGGTATGAGGATTCAGATGACTACGGCTCAGCCATATCCGAAGATAGAACATTGACGGAGAAATATACGGAGCTGAAGCGCCAGAGTTTATTCCTCAGGTCCTCAAATCAATTTTATCAGACCGAGGTAGTCGGCGACAGCAAGCATGATCCAGACTATTTCCGTGGCAAACAAAACCATAGCGCGTTTGTCACTGAACTCAGGAATCCCATATCTGGTGCAGGGTTTTACATCGTCAGGGCACTCAACTCTACTTCAACGTATGTCATCTCTAGTATGCTACTTAAATAAAAGTGTCAAGTTCCTACGTGGGTTTGACACATGATCTTGCTCATCTAGACAACCAACAAAGTTTGAGTTGAATGTCCTCACCTCACTTGGTCTCAAGCAGCTTCCTGAGATGACTCTATCGCCTCGGGAGTCAAGGCTACTAGTGACAGACTATCAGACCTCTTCGGAGAGCGAGAATCCTGAAGAGCCGTCCCCAATCAAACTCCTTTACACCACATCTGATGTTTTGCTTTCGGCGCGTATAGGGGGCCATGAAGTTCTTTACTTGTTTTCCAATAACGAACCACTAGTTTCACAAGACACAGCAGATGCGGAGACTAGCTCTATCAATATCCCTAACATAGAGAGTGAATACTGGACGAGCAGCTTCCCCGATACCGACGAGCCACCGAGTTTACACATTTCTACAGACACTAACTTTCAGGGCTATAGGGAGATAAACTGGCGTATTCGCGATCATGCCAGTATCTTGGCGGTCGGGACTCAGAAGTCATTGGTCCTGATGACAAGCAAGCAGATGGCGGGCGAAGTTTGGAATCCGATACTTACTGGAACCGACTCTTCCACGCCGCCAAGCAGTATCCTCATTTGGGGACCATGGCTGGTCCGAAACGCGTCGATCGGTATGGCCGACAGCCCCCAGGAGAAGAAGAAGCAGGTATTGCGGATCTGGGGAGACTTCGAAGAGGGAGTAAAGAAAAAGGTCATCATATATGTCGGTGGCTTGGATGTGGGTGGTGGAGTGGAGTGGAACGGGAAGAAGATTCGAAACCTTTCCAGGGCGCCCGATTCGAGTTTTTTGAGCTTTATCTACCATCCAAACTCGTTCAAACGCTTGATGAAAGATAAAGCAGAGAATCATAAACAACTTACTCATGTGGGCAGTCGAATCGACTTTCAAGCACTCAACTGGACCTATCGCGATAGCTTGCCTGAGATCCATCCTCACTATTCCGATCACAATTGGACTGATGCTACGCTGGAGGAAAGCAATAATCCCTACAAAAAGCTTTATGGGAAGGTTGGTGTCTATTTCATTATCTTTTTCTCCCTTCGCTGATCATCGTCAATGCGAAATACAGTACTACTTGTATGCCTGTGATTACGGATTGTGAGTTTCTCAACTCAACTTGACGCCCATCATAGTATGTTCTACTGGGCTGTTTATCGAGCAAAAACCTTCTTGTTGTACATATTCAAGCTGCAATGGTGCGACTATTTGGCGAGGACATTTCGACCACAAGTGCAACACATTATTCCGAGATCAGCACGAGCCCCGGTTGGGTCTTCACCGGGAGTCTCTACTCGGCATCAACATGACGATCGCCGGGGGCGATTTCTTTGCTGCATCCGTCTGGCTGAACGATGCTTTCCTTGGGAGCGTCCCAAATGCAACCTCTAAACTCCTCCCCAAGGTGCGCAGATTCCTATGCCATCCATTTTATTGTTCGTTTGTTTGTTGAACAAACTGCTAATCTTGGCTTTACATCTGCACACAAGTTGTACGCTAAAACACTCACGAACACGTTCCTGTTTCCTCCCGGCTCACTCAACCAATGTGGATCTAACGTGATCACCGTAGTCCAGGATTCCATGGGAATGGACCAGACTGAGAATGGTACATGATCATGAGCAAGCTGTCCTTGTTTCTCCCATACATACAGTTACGCATGTATGTGCTGACAGGTCTGGGCTTGCATTCCCTGCAAAAGGCTTCGCCGATACTGTCAAACACCCTCGAGGAATCTTGGGCTATGGATTTGAAGGCCTTGAGTCCATCGAGGGTAGTCTTGGAGAAATTACTTGGAAAGTTCAGGGTCATCTGGGCGGCTTTTACTCGTAAGTTGTCACCCCTCAAATGTCTCCAACGCTTTGTAATTCATTTTTGACCTTTTTTTTTTTTTTAATTTTTTTTTTAATTTTTTTGGAAACAGGCTGCCGGATCCGCACAGAGGCATTTATAATGAAAACGGGTTTTACGGAATTGTGAGCGTCTTGGCCGGCTACCACCATACACCAACCGGGTTCTGATCTCAGAATCATCCTTGAAAAAAAAAATCTTAACAGCGATCCGGGTGGCATTTGCCAGACCACGAGAAACCAGAAGAAGAGGAAGAAGAAACCAAGGGCACGAGGCAGTCGCCGATAAGCGATGGTATGACGAGCGCGGGGGTAGGGTTTTACAGCACGCGATTCGAGCTAAATTTTGTGGCGGGATACGAGGTTATGCTCAGCTTTGTATTGCGTGAGCCGGCGCCGCACCAGCCCCGGTATCGTGTGGAGTTCTGGGTGAACGGCTGGCACATGGGCAAGTTTGTCTCCCATCTTGGCCCGCAAACCAGGTTCCCCGTGCACCAAGGAATCTTGAATTATCAGGGCGATAAGTTGAGCTGCCCATCTCCTTTCCTGTCCCCTGTCCTTGCGCCATGTCTCCGTGTATTTCTTGCTGACGTGCTGCGCTTGTTGGTTTGTAGCTCCTTCGCTCTCACCCTGTGGGCGCTGGACCAGGAGGGTGCCGCTATCACGGGAGGGCTAGAGTTGGTTGTTGATGCCATCCTCGAGGGTGGACTTGTCCATCATCCACAGCACTCTCATCACCCTCCTTCCATTCCGTCTCGCCGTCTCAACTTGATTTAATTTATTCCGTCGTGTCAGTCAGCCTACTCTCCTTCTCTATAGCTTGTTATTTTTAGAAAAACCAAAGCATTTGTGGCCTTTGCTCCCATGTAATTTGTGCTGTCACTAGTAAAACATAAGAAGGGGATGGTTTCTTGTCGACATGTAATAACAACCTTTGGTGCAAAACAATGATTCTGATCTAGTTGGGACAAGCTTTTTTTTCTTTCAATCAAGACTTTGCATGATGAGCAGTTGCAGTGATCAAAGTTATGAAATCTGGCCGCCCATCCAGCCTAGCTGTTGGGCGTATAATGATCAATTGTGTCAGCGACGGCATATGCTACTTACTAGCTATCTTTCGAGCTCAGGAGAGGCATCTGCTCTTATGAGCTGCTACTCTCAGCTCTTGGGGTGCACATCCTCTTCCTCCCCCTCCTGTGGGTACTGTTGCTATATCGTTGGGTTTTCCTTTCTTCTTACTTACTCGCCCTCAGAAGTCACTCACAAGATAAGAGACGGTTCAAGTCGTCCCTCATCATGATCACTCTCAAGCTCTATTTCAACCGGCCTTTTTTCTTCTGTCTTCTGCTAGAAAAGTCGACACTGTCAATGGACTATCTCATCCGTCTTTCCGCTTGATCCGAAATATACAAAAAAAAAGGTGGATTTCCACAACAACAAGAAACAAAAAAAAAAGAGAGAGAAATGATACGCTTGATGAGTTGGGGTGTCTGAACAAGCGATGGCTATTGAAACTACTGGACCCTGGTGCCGATGGCTGCGGCGTGATTCCTTGGGCCCTGGATGGCTCTTCGAGATCAATGGGGGTCAACGAAGGCGCCGGCGGATGATATCGTCCCGAGAGGAACGGGACGAGAGAAAGACAATGGGGCGATGGAGCACCAAGCCGCCGGTGACAGCTTCCCTCCCCCCATTTGAAAACCGCAAGCCATCCAGCACCCAAGAAATCACACAGACACTCGCTGCGTTCAGTCTTGTCGTCAATCGCCATCGCCTATTCAGCCATCCCAGCTCATCAAGCGTGTACATGTATTTATCATATTTATTTATGTGTTTGTTTTCGTCATTAAAAGCGCTGTGTGAAAGTATTGCAATTGTTTAAGTATGGTGATTCGGGCCAAAATCTAAGCAGAAATTATCTCCCCAAACAACTATCTCCTTCCCCTGTAGTCAATATATGGCGGGTGAAATCTTTTGGCAGAGCGCTATGTACATCTTCTTCCTGACTTACCCAGCGAGTCAGAGCCACGAAAAAAGTACATCCCCTAGATTTGAGCCAGGAACTTGACGTTGAATCTCTTGGCTCCAAGCCCTTGGCTCATGATCGGTGCGAAAAAATTGGCAGGAAATCAACGCCGCCATCAATCAAATTCCTCGAAGATATTCATGGGGCTTTTACAAGAGCCATGAGGCTTGGCTGTTGAGTCCAGGGATGTGACCACGTATTTAGTATCATCACTTGGAAAGGGGAAGTTGACCACCCATCCTATCGCGCATATGGACGCAAAATGGGGTAATGGTTGCGTCGCACTAGCCCCATCCAAGAAAGAGATGGGGAGAGAGTGGCGGTGAGACCTTTCGGACTTTATCATCAACACCCACCTCGGCGACTTCGCTTTCCTTCAAAATTAAGTAGGTACACGTGCACTCCGTTCCATACCTATCGGAGAGGTAACGAATGCAAGAGCCACATTCAAGAGGTGTATGCGGGCACTGAATGGAAAAAAGGAAGCCTACATGCGGCGGCTTAGGGACACTGGGCTGCTTCTGGATGAATTGGATAACTGTTGATGAACAAACTGAAGAATGTATTTCGGATGAGTAAAAATAAAAAGAAATACAATGAGAAAGAAAAAGATCTACCTGAAGGCAAACAACAATACAGCAATGACAGCGACGAAGAATGGAAGCAACAAAAGAGAAGGAAGCACAAGGAAGGCTTTTAGAAGAAAATGAGAGAAGGATGTGTTAATGACGAAGACCAAGGGTGAGAGACAAGACACGACCAGATGAGAACCTACGATGATTTGATAGGAGATAAGTCGATAGATGGTTGGCGGATTGTCGGAAAAGAAGGGAATGAAAAGATGATCGGCGAATTGCTGAGAGAGAAGGGAAGAAAGAGGTCTGGTAAAGTTCTGAAAGGTGTTCGAACTTATTGATGTAGACAGCACACGTAATGATAAGAGATGTTGATAGTGCTGGGTGGACAGGGAAGAAAGGCCACACCGAAGGAATTCCTTCAGGTCACGAGAGCGACATTTTAAGTAATGGAGCGAGAACGCAAGAGTCGGAAAAGCGAGATGAGGTCTGAGAGTTAGGACAAGGAGACGAGTCGCGAGATGAGGTCTGAGAGTTAGGACAAGGAGACGAGAGAATTAATCCG
>SMGU01011000.1:0-15991 GCA_004348175.1 Puccinia novopanici
AGCCGGGAACGGTGGTACGTATTAGAGCTATATTAATGATTTTATTACAAATAGAGAAATGAGAAAGAGATCACAGGAATGAATGAATGAAATATAATGTAAATAAAACATCTTATATGTACAAGTTTCAGGGTCTGTGCCATCAAGTTTGTTTGGACTGTAGTGATGACTAATCTAGTGTAACTTAGCTAAGTCCTCTCTGGGTGCGAAGCGCCCGAGGGGACTTATGACTTAAGTCACATTTTTTGCGCAAGCGGTGTGGTCTGTTTTCTGTATTTCTGGACAGAAAATTAAAAATTTCTACTTTTATCCAATAAACACTCAAGATATGGCCAAAAAAACCTCAAAATGGAATTTCTGGATCAAATAAACCCAAGTCACCCACTGAAACCACCCTCATAACTCTACTGGTTTAGAAGATACACAAACTTCACCAGTCATTGTCAATTGTTGGGGGTATTATTTATTCATTATCAACCATATTTCATACTTTATGCATATATATATTGAGTTCCTTTCACACATTACAAATAAAAACTTGACCCATTTTTTTCATATTGAATTCCTTTCATTCTGTTTGGATATCAAAGGACTGCATGAAATTTGTAAAGCAATATTACCTCAAAGAAGTGCTAGGGCTGTGTTAAGGCTGTGCAGCTAAATCCCTCATATTTTACTATATAAGGGTATTGAAAAACAGAGTCGAGGAATGGAGATTTGTATTTTATAATATTAGCTAATTAAGCTGAAGGTCAGAAAAAGCTGACAGCGCTTTTAACTCAATCAGAGGGGCTAAGAGTGCCTCCGTAGAGAGACTGAAGAGGGAGGCTAAATGTGTCCCTTTCAGGATCAACTTGGCTAGAGCAGATATTTTCCATTATGCGACAGCACATGAGTATTTAAAGTCTAACTACAGCAGGGTCAAGTTGTGGTTAGAGGTGCATATTGAATAAAAAAGAGACATGAAAAAAGCGGCAAGGACTAGGGAGTGACATGTGTGAAAGAAAAAAAAAAAGAACAGAGGTCGAAGGGTGAATTTCCAACAGGAGGCCTTCTGCCTTCCATTTGTATCCTCAGACCATCCCATCATCCCATCACTCACTGGGCATTGGTCAACAACTCATTCTACTTTAGTATCCTAAATATCTTATCCTTATCAACCCTTATCAACCTTATACACCTTATATACTAACTTACCTCACTGCAATAAATATATTTATATTAGCTTCATCCTTTATAAAAGGCCCTTGGTTCAATTCCACCTGAGCACAACTTCCTCAACAGTGGCCTTGCCCAACTAGGCTATTTCTCCATATACTCCACTCAGCCTTTCTTATATTTTATAACCCAAACCAAAGGACCCATGTTCAATTCCTGTTCTCAGCATCTTCTCCATCTTGCTTCATCCACCTTTCTCCCCACAGTTCATCTCCATCCATCTCTAAATTCTTCATCCTCACTCACCCTTGCCAAATAACAACGTCCTTGGTTCAATCCCCACTCTCAGCAAACATCACAAAGGCCAACATTGAAGAATCCACCCATCACAGGACCCCAGATAGCCTTGGTGAACACAATTATGTAGATTCAGGGAAAATTGAGATTCTTCTACCAGTGAAGATTTGGGTTTCCTGAATTTTTCAGGATTGGATACCTGCGACATAAGCATGTTGGATCAAAAAATTTGAAATGAACCGCTTTTGGATACTCAGCATAAGTGACATTGCTGAGGGCAAGAGGAATAAAAACAATTTCTTGAGCTTTTTAGCCCTTGACCAGCCCTGAACAACAATGCTGAGAAAAAAAGATTCATCACTGCAAAAAAAAAATCGCTCAACTAGAGTTTTTTTTGCAGTGCATAATACATAAGTATGTGTTTTGGAAAAAAAAAGCAGAATAGTTTTTTGCTAAATAATTTTCAGATTTCATCAGTATCATTTTCAAAAAAAAAAAAAATCAGTTTTGCTACATGTTTCATGGTGTGTCTGATAGGTGCTATCCGGGTCCTCCATCATCCTAAACCCTGAAGTAAGCACCGTGCCAACGAATCCACTGTTGTAAGGACCCCTGTATTCGGCGCCGCGCCCGGTTGGAGCCACGCTGGCTTCCGCTGCAAGTCCCAATTCGTCCTTCCTCAAGGGTCGTCCATATTACTTCCTCGGCAGCAGCAGCAGCGAAGCACACCGCGAAGGCCCACCTGAGCTCGGAAGCGTATAAATACACATTGACATTCTCACCTTGGGGAGTGATCCAAATCAAGCCCGCTTTCTCTTATCAACGAACAGTTTATCTTTTCCCATCAAGCAGTCTTCCTGTCCTCTTAAGAGCCTATTATCCACGACACGTCACCTTCAAAATGAACCAATCAACTTTTTTCCTGATGTTTTCCATCTTCATTGCGGTTGCAGAAGCCACAGAACATTCCACATGTTTCAACTACTTCATGAAGAAAGATAACTGTGTCTTCTCGTCTGCTGATTCTAGGACTCGCTGTAAAGCACCGCCTAAGCACCATGCTACTCCTGTCAAAACCGTGCGCCATCCTTTCTTCCCCTATCTTCTGGCTGACCTACTCGAGTACAAGCCTTTCTTAAGCTGATACCATATTCCAAATTTGAGGCTCTAGTTTTCCCTAGTTTCTCAGGACCCAAAAAACAAGAAGCCAACTACCAAGACCTCAAGTACGACGGGGAAATCAACCCCCAAGGCACCAATCCGCAAGATTCCAGCTCTCAGGAAGCCAAGCCCTCGAACCCCAACCCCAGCTCGCGTCTAGTTCGTCGCTACGACGCCACGCAACCGGTTTGCCACCTTTCCCCATGACCCTTCCCCCCACATCCCCGCTTCCCGTGCTCACCTTCTCTCTCGTTTCCAGGTTTTCCCTGTCGGTGGTGGCAATGGAACCTGTGGCTTTTACAACTCCACAACAGAGATTGGCGTCTGTCTTTGGAGTGGCGCCGAGCAGACTAACCCTACCGTCAAAACTGCTGGATGGCTTAATAGGTACGTGAAGATTTCCGACGCGTCTTTAACCCTCCTTGCTAACAAACCTTATTCTTATAGTCACAAGACATCCAACTGTGGTAAAAGAATGTAAGCCCCGACATCTTGTCACCCTCCCCATCACGCTTCACCTTTGCTTACCGTCCCATTGGCCCTTTCATTATCAGTTACATCCAACGGACCGGTAAGCCTGAAACTGTTCAGTACGCCAAGGTCCTTGATGGTAAGTTCTTCATTTTTCTCATGCCCCCCCCCCCCCCCAATCCTTTCTGTTAATCTCTCCACACCAATTCCGAATTAACGTTGTCTCCCTTCGCAGGTTGTGGGTTCGACACCGTCAAGTTAGATGTGGGATGCTTCCAAATCGGAGTCACCGTCGCGGTGAGTCGTGTTTCCTTGCCAGATTGTCTTACCGTTTGGACCACGCTAAACACGCGCTTCTCGACTTGTCAACAGCTCTTCAACAAATTCAAACCGTCCGCTGATGAACAAGCACGTCAGCATCTTCTCGGAGGTATCACCTGGGACTTGTGGGTCATCTCTGAAATATTCCCTCCCCACCTGCTTGCTTCATTCTAACCATAATTCTTCTTCGTTCCTCAACCCACAGTGATAACTTGAACGGTACTAGCACTCAACAAGCCCCGGTCTAAGACTTTTCCGCTGCTCCCTTCTAGTTTTTCCCTCAGATTCAATTGTGATTACCCCTCTGCCCTCCATGTCAAATATGAACATTATGCGTTAATCACCTACCACCTACAGATACCCATTCCTTGTAATGCACATGAGCCTTGTACCTGTGAATAAAAAGAATGCTGGTGGTCTATTCATTTGTCCTGTGATCATTGTTATTGAGCGAATTATCAATGAACCAACAGATTCTGGTTGCCATATTTTCATCCTTTTCACAAATTTTGACAGGGATCCTTGAACACTGAGAAGTCTCAAACCCTTTTATAAGACAAGTCTTGAGTCCACATACTGGGTTGTGGTCCAGGTTGTGAATCTCCAATGGGAAGTTCCATTGGGCAGTACCATTGGAAGGGTTCAAAATGCACTTGGATTGTCCCATTCAATAGCTAGCTTCTAGCAGAACAGAGCCAGTTGATCATATGATGAGCGTGCTTGATCTTCTCTTTACTTAGAAACTGTATAGAAACATCAGAAATAAAAAAGATAAATAGGAAGAATAAAAGAAAAAATTACAAAAAGTGCTGGAGAAACAATATATAACTCAGTGAAAACACACCACAAAAATATCAAGCAACAAAGAGAAGACTATCAAGACACTGAAAGCAAAACAAGTATTATTTCAGAATGAAGAACATATTTCGAAAATTTATAGTGGTTATACCTTGACAAACTCCTCATTTGGTCCCGACACTACTCCTCCTGAACTTTTCATTTCAAATATCCAAATCTGTTATTTGATGACAAGAGGATAAGCACATGATTTCTTGGGTTATTAATTGTTGTGATTACCTGTTGATTTTTTGGGCCTCAAGTTTATCTTGATTGTAATGATAGTGACTATATTGATCTTGACCAACAGTTTAGAGCAATGATGCAAGAAGCAAAGAACTTGCTCCTGTCACATGTTGCTGAGTTTGCACCTGAACTACCATCTATGCACATGCACATACATTTTTCAATTACACCCCTCAATAGGTCATTAGCACAGCTGATTATTTTCAGAAATCCTCTGCCATTGTCTACCATCTTGCTCTATGCAACTTAAATTTTGTAACTTATCTCCACAAAGGTCCTGATAGGTCCTGATAACAGATATAATTCCACCCTCCTTGGTTACAGGAATAGAATTCTTCCAGCCAAAATGGCTGCCAAAACAAAGGGACGGATATGATTTGAAAATATTTTTGGGAGATATAATTTGGAGAGATAGCCCAAAGTATATGGGGCTAAAGAAGTGTAAGATAAGGGTCTTTGACACACAACCTCCAGTTTGAAGGTGCGACCCACCCAGCCATCCCAACGGAGTTGGAGTAGGTCACACCTTCAAAACCTGTGCCTTGAGGGTGGGGTGTGGGTCAAATTTCTTAAAATGCAGATTAATTTTCATTAATTTCTTTAGGGGTCAAATTTAAACATATTTGATGATAATAAATTTTTTGAATACACTTGTTAGGGTGTAGAATTTTATGTTAAAGTTTTTTTTTCCCCAAAAAAGTTTCTTTTAATATTTTTTTCACTGCAACTGGCTTTCTGAATGTTTTGTTTTCAGATTGAAAAGAAATGAATTTTGTTCATTTTAAATTCTATTTCCACACTTTTTAAATAGTATAAAACACAATGGTTCAATCTATTTCAGGTTAAATGTAATTAATTTACCTTTTTGGGGGGTGTCATTCTTTTGGACTTTTTCCGCAGTTTTTTTTACAAGATTTATTAAATTCAACCTGAAATAAATCAAACCATTGTTTTTAAACCTATTGAAATTGTGGGAATAAAATTAAAATGACCAAAAATTCATTGCTTTTCAATCTGAAAAAAAAAAATCAGAAATGTTAAAAGAAAATTATTTGGGAAGAATGAACTTTACCATTAAATTCTGTACTCTACAAAGTGTAGGAAAAAAATTCATCATCATCAAATATATTTCAATTTTACCTCCAAAAACATTAATGAAAAAATCTGCATTTTAAGAAATTTGAACTGCGACCCACCCTGGCAATGCAATTTTTGAAGGTGCAACTCACCCTGACTTCCTCACAACAACAGGTTGGCTCCCACATTCAAAATGGGTGGTTTGCGTGCCAAAGACCCTATATTAATTTTGTATCTATTTTTATTCTTCACTTGTTGAGGTTCTCTCTGATTAGGAAAAAGCTGAAAGGGAATCCCAAATAAATACTCTCAATTTAGGCAAATACTCTCAATTTAGGCAAATCCTCTCAATTTAGGCAAATCCTCTCAATTTAGGCCACTCTGAAATATTATTATTCCAATATTTTCATTTTGATCTTTATTCATCAAAAACAAACATACCATCGAAAAAAAAAAACTCAAAAACTCAAAAGCCTGTGAACAATATTTTCACCCCTTTTTTTAGGCATTTGTGAAGTGAACTGTATTCACCCAGGTAGTTTTCATAGCACTGCCCTGCAAGTGCAACCATTTATCTGTGGGTGGTTCTTGCTGGGGGAATTGACATTATTGAACAAGTGAAAAGGAAGGTGGTGTGCTGTGGGACTCAAACTCACAACCTCAGCATTCATGAGTGATGCTCTAACCATTGAGCTAAGTACACATTTCTAATGTGTTGGTTTGTGGCGAGTACATTGGTTATGTAAAGCTTGTGTGATGATGGTATTGCCTCCAATGCCGTTAGGAAGTCTCACATGGATGTGTTAGCAATGTGCATCAAGCAGTGCCTAGTTTGACACTTCAACAGACATGACAAATTTTCTGGTTATTTCTCAAAAGTTTTTTTGCCTTGGCATCATGTACACTAAAACACAGAAAAAGCAGAATTAATCATCCTGGTAGTTTCTTCAATACTTTTTTCTCAATACTAGAATATATTACCTTCTTATTGAGACCTTGAAAAACATATTTTTCTCAGATTTCAAAGAGAATCTATGTTGGTACATCACAACCAACAAAGGATTGGGTTTGGGTGGGTAATTTTCCGAATGCTCACCAACTCCTTGATAATAAGTAAGTTCTTTGTGTCAAACTTTTTCATATTGAATCTCTGGGGACTTGAACAGATATGGTTATAGGCCAATACAAATCATCTCTAATTAGGACATTACTTGCTCAGCTTTTCACCAGAAGTTTGAAATCAGTAATTTTCCCAGAGTTCACTTCTACAACATCTTTTCATGAGTTCAATTTTCAGCTCAAAAGCTAGCAGACCATCTGGGTCCTCAAAGATCCAGATCTTGGTCCCTTGCCCTCAACAGGGCTCCACCTACCAGTCTTTATTTTGGAATTTTTCCTCACACAATTCTTCATATCCACATCCACTCCCATGTGTGCTAGCTTCATCCATCCTGTAAGGACAAAGTTCAAGTTGTTTCATTGTTTCATCTTTTTCTATTCATTCATGTCCATTGACAGCATGCCCTGACTAGTGATGGCTCCATTCACCTTCCAGTAATTTCCAAAAATGAGTTTAACACCGATTCAAGTTCCCTTTATTTGATCCAGACATGAAGATTAAACCTTTTCATATTAAGTCAAGATGAAAACAAGTATATATCTGATGATTGTCTGCAAGGGACAAAAAAATACAAAGGTGTGCTTTATTATTCAAACATACACATGATGCAACATGAAGTGCGTCCAGTGTCAGAAAGCATGAATCAGGGCCCAAACCAGCCTTTTTCCAGGAGGAATCGGCCGACACAGCTGACAAGTGTGCCAGCAATGATCTTGTAGGTTGCGGTGAATATTGAGAGCCCATAGAGAGGGATGCCGGAGCGCCTAAGGTCGTTAGGATAGTTATCTTCTTGTCTTTCATGTCCGTCAAGTCATTGTGGTTCCGTAGTAGTGAATTAGTCGGTTCGTACGATGACCAGTAGTCAGGGGCACAACCCCGTCCGTAAAAAAAAACGATTTACCAAACCATCGTGATTACTACTTGATTTGTTTCTCACAAAGTCAGTTAAGTCATGAGAGGACAAACCGGCATATCCTGAACTTCCCGTCGCCTTCCTTTCGCATATCCACCCGGGTGATGAAGTGCAGCTTGGCCTTGATGCAGGAGCAGAATCTGGCTTCGAGGCTCTCGGTAAGATCTGACAATCAGGGAAAGAAGCACACACACATAGGTCAGGGCAGGAAGGAGAATTTCGCGGTCCGGGCCGGTGCTGCCAGGATTTCTCAGCCTCGAGTCGTATGATACTTTCAAGCAGAACGAAGAACCCAGTCTAGAAGTATACTGATAGGTACGCTGCTTACCGACGGTAGCGTGGAGCCGGTCTTCGCTAAACATGAGGGCATGGAACTCGATCTTGTTGTTGATAGAGAAAACACGACTTGAGGAGGCATGAAGAGAAATTCTGAGTCTAATTAGTGTATGACTTTCAAAGGGATTTGTTTTTTCCTGAGAGTGTAGGGGGATGGACTCAAACAGTAGCTTATAGATGCCCTTCAGGTTTTCTTTTCCGTGGGCGGTGTGAGGCTGGTTGAACATGGGATACAAGATGAAGGCATCCTCCGTAAAATACCTGCGGCATCATATAAATGCAAGAAGCAATGATTAGTAAGCAGGATAACCAACAAGCAACTCATGACAGCCAAATCATTCACTTGTCCACGTTTTGAGCAATCTCGCTGGCTGCGTAAGGCTCTGTGATCATGCGCACAACATCTGCAAGCTGGGGATGAATTGGTCAGTATCGTTATATCGGAGGGGATGAGACGTATTAGCGCAGGGAACTGACTTCCTTGACTGGGTCATCCATGATCTTAAGTCAGCCAGGTTTATTTTCTGGTGGAGACTTGGTAATTACGGGCGGCGAGGAACGATCTGACTTGAGGTTATATTGATGAGCGTGCTGTGTCAGAGAGGGATGCATGCATTCAAACTCATCAGTCCCTTTTCAGACAGGATAAGCCAGTTGAGGTGACTCAGCTGTGAATGAATGGATGGTCAATGCAATAGCTCACGACGGGTAGATCGATCCATTTGTCGTCTCTGCTGTTCGATCTCTGGAGTCTGCAGGGGATAAGAGTCAAGCACAACAAGGGACAACAGTCGGTGCAGACAGCTGAAAGTAAACTTTGAAAGTGGTCGATGGAGTGCTTGACTGCTGCTTTAGCTGGGCCATATTCACTTTTCCTTGAGTTAACAGGATTCATTTATTTATAAGAAACGCTCTGCTGAAAAATGTGATAGGACTCAAGTTGCTGCTTGCACTCTTGTCTCAAGGCCGAGGAGCTCAAACAGTCATGTGAAGAGCACCCAGCTGCCTAAGAAAAAAAAAAAAACGTTGGGGCAAGAGGCGCGCTCGAACAGTATAAATGAAACGATTCGTGGAGTGATCTTAACTCAAGACAATCGGTCATTGAATTATTTTCAAGAAAATCATTCTTTTGTGCAGGAGGCAGGACAACCCTTACTCCGGTATGATTGGAAGTTGTGAGGCATGGCCGAAAAAAACACGCGTAACTAAATGGTAACCAAGCTGCGGATGCGCCTACACGGCAAAAAAAATTGAAAAGCATATAACGCATATTCTCACGCCAAGGTGTTCGCTGATCCGGCACCATCTCAGCCGTGATCGTGATTACAAGACAAAAAGCCGTTGTGGTTGCGTGCATTGGCCGATGATGCCAGGCGGACACACCTGGTCGAAATGTAAGCAGTTTTGAGTTTGATGGTATGGCGGAAGGCATGGAATAGCCGGAACGGCACATACTGCCGTACCCGATCTTACGAAAAGGTTGCGAGCACTCCCACAGTGAGGGTGGGAGTATATAAGATTCTTGATTCGGCTGCTCATCTCCCAAAGCAGTATCGCGGGTTAGGAGATGGCCAAGTTTCGCGAGATTTTTTCATCCACCGGTTGTGAGAGGAGCATATCATGAGACGGTATGACAACTGGACTCATAGGGAAAATCATTCCGGTCTCTGACTCTGATACTTGAATCAAGGTCCAAACAAGCCTTTCTTCAAGTAAAAGTTGCCCACAGTGGCGGAGGTGAGACCGAGTATGAGCTTCCAAATCGCTAAGAAGCTGGCCAAGCCTGGGACGAAATCCAATCCCGCCCGCTCCAAATCGTTCGGGTAGTTGTCTTCTTGTCTGTGGATTATCACATGACCCGAACCATCCGCCACGATATTATTCGTGTTGCCAACAAATAAAAGTCACCAATTGTAATCACATGAACCTCAAATTTGCTGATATTCCACTGTGGGTAATAATGATCAGGGAGAAACAGACTGACTTGCAAATCCGATATTTGCCGTCGCTTTCCTTGCGCAAATCGACTCGACTGAGGAACCGCAGTCTGAACCATATGGGTATGAACCTGCCCTGGAGAGTCTCAGTCAACTCTATAAGAAAAGCCGATCACATCAAGTGCGCCGGACCGGGGGTGGTGGTGGCCGTCAAGCGAGGAAACATAGACCATCAACCCTCTCTATACTTTCTCCCTGGTATCACCGGTCGCGGTCTATGAGGACCTACGACGTGTGGTTTCTGATATTGATGGGATAGTTACGACGTACCGAGTGTTGCTTGGAGCCTGTCCTCGCTGAACATCACGGCATGGAATTCGATCCGGTTATTAATCGTCAGCACGCGGCTGGATCATCATGAAAAGGATCGTTCACATCAGTCTCTTGTTCCGCAGCGCCCTGCACTTGAGCTTCAACCCAAAAGCTGCCTTGATTCATCAGCCCGTCCTCTCATGACAAAGCGTCAAACTACCTCGATTATGTGAAAGACTAATATTAACTCAACAATAGCTTGTAAATACCCATCAGACGGGCTTTGCCATTCTTGGTGTGGTTGGTTGATCAGCGGGTACAGCAGATACGCATCATCAGTGAAGTATCTTAGCGTTTATTTTATTTTATTTTTCGAACAGGAAGAGGTGATATCAAGCGAGTCAATCCATTAGGCTCTTACACAAAAACATTCAAAAATGACGGCTTGTTTTCAAGCAATTGGGACGTCTATGGATGAGGAAATGTTGCTCACTTGTCCACATTCCGGACGATCTCGGTGGCCGCGTATGGCTCAGTAATCTTTCGAACAACCTCTGGAAGCTGGAGTAGCGCCATCACAGAAAAAAAAAATCGATCAGGAGTGAGACATCGATGAGACAACCGTAAAGGTCAAACCAGGGTGACGGACCTCTTTCACCGGATCATCCATCCTCTGATCTTTGCACCGGTAATCCCCTGTTATGAACTTGTTCTTGTTAACAGGTTGACCAAGCGAGACGATAAATATTTTATTGAACTCTCAGTCCGTTTTTCTTTTTTGTTTTTACGGGAATCAGTTCGAGGGGGAAACTGGGTGGCGGTGGCGGTAACTTTTTTCAAGAACAGCGAGGAGTAATATTTATCTCCTGCTGAATGTTGGTTTAAGATTGGACTGAGCTGGCTTTCACATAGCGTAATTTGCTACGAGAAGCTTCTTTCACAGGAAGGCAAGGCAATCCGTGCCTCCTTCCCCAACCATAGGGAAGAAGAATATATTTCCCCAAATCTTGCAAGCCTCTGTAAACAGTAGAGCGAGGCGGCGGGCGTGGATAGCTCTGGGTATGAAACCCTATGAGACCCCCACTTGAAGACCTTACAGCTCCCAGACGCGCGTCACCGACAAAATCATTTGGCTTCTTTCTCGGTGACCATATTTTCTCTCCACTTACCACTCATCACATCCCAGAGGAGCTGATTGATTGCATCTTTTCACGCGCTTTTGAGACACTAATCTGCTCTCAGACTCGCTCTCGCCTGTCCTTTAAGAGCCTTGCTGACACAGGCCGCGAGTCATCGCGATGATGAACCTTTCATGAAATCACTCATAGCCATGCATGGTCAATTTCTTCTTTGTAAGTAGTACTGACGGAAAAGGCGGTGCTTCGAGGAAATAATACTCTCTCATTTGATCCGTGTGTGTTATCTCCCTTCGGTTGACTCATGAGAGCCTCCCGGACATCCTTTGGGAGAGACTTAAAGAAGATACCTGGATTGTTCCTTCGGTTCGAATCACTTGGAATTCAGAGCCGTGTGTTTCTGGCAAGGAATTTCTTTGACAAGAGTGATAATTATCAGATATCTACATGACACAATTTCAGAGTAAAAGATAGAAAAATATGTACAACATTGGACTGTGATGAGCGCAAATTGGCTTCTTTTTTCTTTATTTATTTTTATTTGTTCTTTCTTCTGTTATCCGTGCAAATGCACCTTGAGAACTATTTGTTATTCAGAGGGAAACAGCAGAGAGAAGAGCAAGATAACATGGAGGAAAATATATACAGTCAATCATATTGTATGTTGGGATTGGTATGGCCTGTTGTACTACCTTTATAAGGCAAAGCTACTGCCCGCTATGATTGTGTGTTGGGGTGCTGCCTCTTTTGCTTTATGGAGATGCTCAGAGTACCAACTTGGGAAATCTAGGGTTCATATGATGGATTGGAATGGAAGGGAGGATTTCTAATTCCTGTGAGTGAGTTCAATTGAGATCTAAGGATATCAACTTCATGCTGCTTCTTGATTAAGGAAAGATGAAGTTCCTTGTTTGCCTTCTCAAGGTCAGAGAGCTGATCCTGATGCTTCTGTTCCAGGCGGTGTAATTCAAGATCAACCCGTATGAGTTGTTTATCTTTCTCTGAAAGCAAGCCTGTGAACTTTTCTACTGCCATGTCAACTTTTGAGTCTATTTCCTGCATCCTGTTGGACAGATTTCTCCCTTCATCAGCCTTCTCTAGTTGCATCCTCAACACTTTCTCTTCTAAGAATGTTATTCTTTCATGCGCTTCTTCTAGCCTGTTCTTATATAATAGAATGATCTCTTGGTTATTACCATCTTGATTATTAGGCTCCTTTTGGGGAGTTCTTTGGGTTCCACTAGGCATCATTGGATCATTAGCCAAATCTTCAGCCATTTTTTTTTCAATATCTTTGGAGTTCATGAATAGTACTGATTCTATATCAGGAAAGAGAGGTAAAATCAAATTAGAATGGGGTGTGATGCCATTTTTCTTTTTCAGATTGAATTATTTAACTGAGTACCTACCTAAATTGCTGCTACTTGGTCTTGATTCATTCAGAGGTGTGTGGTTCCCTACTGTTGTTGGAGCATTATCTTCATGTTGCACTTGAGAACTGGGACTGAATTTTTCAAGGCTCGTTCCAGAATCTGATTCCTTGCATCCACCCAAAGAGGTCTCATATGGCTCAATTTTACTCCATGAGTTCTTGATTTGATCAATGATGGTTTTTGGTAGTGAAGCAAAAGCAGTTGGCACATTACCCACTTCCTTGTCACTTTTCCTGATAATCAAGTAACAACAAAAAAGTCACAAATTGCAAGTCAGATTCATCAATCTAGAAAAACAGGACATGCATTTCTTGATGTCACTCACTCATCAATCTTATCCCAACTGAAGCTGATAGGACTTTCTGAGATGATTGGTGGGGAGTGAAGTCTTTCAATTGCTTCTTGGGCTTCTTTGGCAATCTTGAATTCCAAAGGACATTCAGGACTGTCAACAGGTTCTGGATAATTGACCATCCTCCAAAATTGTATCTGAAGTTCCCTAACTGTTCGTTTTTTTCTATTATGCATAGAAGCATAGAGGTTATATATGCCCTTTACATTTTCCCAATCTCTATGATCCTCTGGCTTTATTCGCCTTACTCCACCTGAAAGCTCTGTCAAATCTGAGCTAGAGTATGCTTGCTTGATATCCACATTGACACCATTATCCAGATAATTTGTACTTGAGGACTGGGATTGGCTTGGTTCTGCTATTTGGGATGCTTCTGGTGAGCTTGATTTTGATGAGACTGAAAGATCTAACCAGAGAATTACAAATTAAAGCAAAAATTAAAATTAGAATAAACCCAGCAATCAAAAAGGGGTGTTATGAGGGTTACTATACCTCTTAGGGATTGCATGAACTGGAAGTTTTTAAGAGCTTGCTGATTGATATTTTGATCCAATCTTGGAATAAGATCAGTGTTTTTCTTGAATTTGGCTTGAATGGGGTTGAAGTGCAAAAAAGACATTTGCAGCATCCCGTTTCATTCTTGGCAGGATCTTCTAATGTTGGTGGACTTCTGGGAAACATATATTGGTGATGATAGTATGGCTGACTTGTTTGAGATGGAAGGTTTTGGCTAAGGCTTATTGGGCTGGGTTCTGGTTCACAAACCACAGGATCGGAGAACCTTGGTAAGTTCTTTTGGGCTGGTGAATAATCCCAAAATTTTCCATTCAATTGCTTGGTGCTTTCAGGTGCCGGTACTTGGTATTGAAATGTGTGGTTGTCCAAGACGGTTGAACTTCTTCTCATGACATGAGGCTGGGATGTAATATGTATTCCAGCTCTGCTCACATGTTCAGTGGAAAAATTGGTATTGCTTGTTGAGCCATCGCGCAAAAGTTGGATGTGATCAATGTTGTTTTGCTTGGTGAAGAGAGAATTCTTTGGATGAAAGTTCTTTTCCTCAATGGGAACTGGTATCTCTTGATATACCAGATGCGGTTGTGATAGTAATGTTGGATTATACAAGTTTCTTGAAACTTCATCTCTGGGAAGGTTTGGTGTCCTCCAAAGTATCGGTGCTGGCTGAAGACTCGGAAGAGAGAGTCTTCTTTGACCAGTCCAATCAGGGGTTGGGTGAATTGGCAGAGCAGGAGGGCGACCAAAATGGCTTGTGATAAAAGGATTGGTTGGATGAGGCACGGCGTTTCGCCTGAAGCTTTCCGTGTTCGCTCTTATGTGGTCTTCCATGATCAAGTTCATCGCAGAGTATCAAGAAAGAAGGGTTCGAATGAGGTGGGGATGGAAGAGCGGAACTATCTGTTGTTCAACCAGAATACTAGCCAAGCGAAGTGCAAGTCTTTTGTCCACAAAAACCGGTTGGACTGGAAAGAGTAGCGTGGAAGCGCCGAGCAAGTCTGCGCTGAAACATACATACCAACATTGGCTGCCTGCACCGAAACATGAGATCAAGTCTGAACGGTCGACGCCGACGTTTACTTTTGAAACTAGCCATGATCGATGCAGCAGGCAGTAACCGCTTCGCAGCAGTAGAAATCGTTCAAGTCACATAACCTGATCATGAAGTACTTGCGAGCCGGAGACGGCAGCGAAAAGGAACCGGGTTGCAGTTCGATTCATGATGCTCTTATCATTACATCGTCTCAGCTCTCCAATGGATAACTAGTGGCACAAGACAGTCAATCCATATGATTTGGAGAGCACCGCCGCCTCGATTCAATGGACTGTGAACTGGGCGTCCATTCTCTTGGCCCACAGATTTTGCCACAAGACTTCATGGTGATTTTGGCTGGTATGTTGGGTCTCGTGAAACGCCCCCAAGCAATTGTGCTTTCCGCAGGGCAAATGAGTTGAAGTAAGAAAGAGATAGGATCATATTTTAGGCGGTTACATAGCCGAGAAAGATCTGGTTAACTGGTTCGCATGAAGAAGTATCTGGTTCACTTGATGTGGGGAGGAACTGGTATCAACTGAGAGTAAGCATAAGAACCATGGTTCTCTACCACCGAAATTGAGGATAGCCCACCACCGGCAGGTTCTCAACAAGAGACAAAGCATTTAACAACACTGAAGAAGGAATCTAGAACTGAACAATGCTGGATGGTTGTTGACAATGAATGCCGCCTGCCTTTGAACTTGTACAAGAAGCTAAAACCTCTTCAGTGAAATTATGAAGACCACAAGCATGGAACTTTTTTAAAAAAACAAAAAATCAGGAGGATGATGGTAGAGAAGAATTGTTCACACAGCCTTCAATTGTTTTTCAAATTAATTTGAGTTGTTCTCCAATGTTAGGGTGACTGTCTTTTCACACCTCCACAGTTATGGTTTCAAAATTCGGACGTAAAAATTGACATAACATCAAAGTTTGATTTTTTCGCATGGATTGTCAATAAAGTTTTATGAAGGTGACAGTTCCCTGCGAAAATTTTTATGGAAATGGACTTTATGATTTTAGGTTTGAATTTTGAATACCATAAGTACCAACCAATCATCAAGCAGAGGCATTTACTAGTGTTCTTGTCAGTGGAAACTCTGATAATTAACTAAACCATAATTACTTTCTGCTCTAAATTAGTCTCCTCTCCTTTATCCACTTCCTGTACTTTGTCAGGCGCATCAGCATCCACAAAGGTGAGTGAACCCACCCCAGATTCCAAGGCATGACAGTTGGCCAAGACAAAAAATGAAACTGTCCAAACCCAACCTAACCTAACACAAGTCCACCCTTGTGGTTGAGCTGGTCCTGCATGGCTCTCTGTTGAGG
>SMGU01011004.1:0-29770 GCA_004348175.1 Puccinia novopanici
GAGGGGTGTTACAACCAAGACAAACAAAGCCAACAGAAACTGATTTGGGGCCAAAACTGAATGGAAAGGAAAAATTAATAGCTTGATTGTTGCTGTATTTTCAGAAATTCAAGTCAACATCAGTTATGAGCAGGTTCACAGACCGGGCCTGGAATTCTTACAAGGTATTTGTCCGGGATTTTGGGGTTGAATAAGTAATAATGTATGTTTTGTTGGACCAAGTTGGCGTGAGTGTAATCTTCAAAGAGGCAAATCTCGTAAAGTGCCAAAATTTGTTTCTTGTCTAACTCAAGGGGGAGGAACACTGTGAGAAAAACATGCTCAACTGCCTGCAGTTGACATGCTGCAGGTCCAAGGAAGTTTGTGGTGTTACTCAAAACTTTCTCCAATTTTGATTCAACCAAGCTTGGATGCACAGTCACTGTGCACACTGCACAGTGACTGTGCCAAAAATCTACATATGCAAACATGTGGAGTTTGGATGGCAGCTTGGCTGGAGCATGCTGAATGTCAACTGCAGGCAGTTGATCAAGTTTTTTTTGCAGTGGAAGAGGTTGGGACAGTATATCTGCAGAGAAAAGTGTATTTTGTTGCGGTTTTGTTGCTCATAGCCAGGCTTCCCAAGTGGAGGTGGACAAACAGAAAATTTGGGTGGCGCAGAGAAGGGCTGGAGCTGGTAGGTTGCGTAGAAAATATCTATCAAAGTTTTTTTGTCAAGCCTCTTCAAGTTGATATTTGGATTAATTTTGTGGATTAAGGCAGAAATGATAGCTTTTGTTGAGGAAGTTTTGTTTGGATCAAAGGTGTTGATGTTAATATGATCAACTTTAGGGCCACTGGTTGGTAAAATCTGAAGTGGGACGGAAGTATCACCAAAGTATGGAATAATATGATTCTGGAAGTAATCCCAGAGGGTTTGCTTGGTTGGATTTCCTTTAAACTCAACTTCTGGGAACACATATTGGATGATACGGAGCAACTTCTTGATTGTGGCTTGTTGAAGGGTGACCTTGGGGTCCAGGAAAAACTTGAGATCAGAAGGTATTCCAGAAATAACTTCCACATGAGAATTCTTGTTTGGGTGAATTAATTCTTCAGGTGCGCTGAGATCTCTAAACTTGATTGAAGTGTTGCGGGGTGTGGATGGGGTGCCCAAGTGGGGTGTCAATGGGGCGGCCAATGGAATAGAAATGTCAGAGGATTGTGAGCCAACAAGACAAGGTGCTGCTGGTCTGGGGGCGGAAGTTTGTGAGCAGCTGGTTCTGTGTTGGTCACCATCAAGGACCCTATGATTTCCTGCGTTAATTTCACCGTCATTTGCGCAGGGAGCAGGCACAATTTTGGCGCCGGATGTAGAAGGGTGCAGATGTGGCAAGGCAGAGTGGTTGGATCTGGATTGGTCATTGTCAAGAAACCTATCCAAAGATGCTTCAATGTCACGTCTAGCAGGAAAGACATTGGCGTCGGAGGCAGATGGGTGCAGAGGTTGGGCTACCCTGACAGGGGGGGGGAGTAATAGGTGTTGTATGCCTGGGGGAGGTGAAAAGTAGCTTGGATTTGCTACAGGTTTCTCAATTGGTTGAGGAGATGGAGAAGAAGGTGCAACTCTACATGGTTTCCCAGTGGCCCGCGTCTTTGCTGGTGGCAGGGGGCAGGGGGTTGGTTGGTTGGTTGGTTGGGGTCTGATTAATAAGACGAGTGGATGCCCGTGTGGTTGGTGGCATCAGATGAATCCAAAGGATACCATTTAGCAAGCCGTACTAGATAATTTTTGAATAAGATAGATGAGGATGTGGGAAAGAATTGTGAGGGGGTGGGCATCAGAGAGGGAAAGCAATTGGAATAAATATGTAAGCTTACTCAAGGTATAATGTGGAAAAAGGTTCAAGAGTGTGATAGGGGTCCTCAAAACAAAGGGAGAAGGTCTTCACTATGTAAATATTTATTTATTATATGTAATAGTTACATACATCCGCTAGGTGTAGGGCCCTAGCATTTCTCCCCCCAGCGGTCTCTTGCCGCTCGGGGTGGCTTCTGGTGGTCTCTTGCCGCTCGGGGTGGCTTCTGGTGGTCTCTTGCCGCTCGGAGTGGCTTCGGCCCGGAGCACTAAATACAAGTTGGGCTCTTTTCTTCTTCGATTGCCTACAAAACTAAATCAAATTAGATCTTGTCATAACTTGATCAAACCTCAAGTTTATTTATTTATTTACATAGTCTCCAGATCCAAAAAATAACAATGAAGCAAACAAAGAAAGAAATGAAAATAAATGGTCCAGGTGTTTGAACTGGAAGCTCAAGGTCCAAAGAAAATATCAAGGTGAGAAGATAGAGGCAGCCAGATTTTTCAAAAGCAACGTAGAGGTTCTGTTGCGCAGAGGATTACCTCAAGTCTGCAGTTATGAAATATTTCTGCGGACTCGAGGGAAAAACATTTTGTGGATTTGAGAAAAAGAATTCTGGGGACTTGAGCAAAGTGAAAGAAAATAATAAGAGAGAGAAGGCTGTGTTGATGCAATGCATGGGGAAAACCACCATTGGAATCACACCCAATGGACCAAGGAGGCCTTGAGGTACACCAAACACTGGTACCCCAGAGTGCGCACATTGTGCCAAGATCAAAATTCATCCACATTAGGTTTATTTTCTTGAGAGAAAAAAACCTGAGCACTTCCAACTGGCCTGTCAGGGGATTATATTAACAAGAAGAAATAATTTAGGTGAATAAAATTGATAAAATTTGTAGATAAAGACAAAAAGAAAATCAATGGAACACAGATGATGATTGACTAGAGCTAGATTTCTGTAAATTACACAATCAGTGGTGTATGAGACAGGCAAGAGCACTCAGGTTACATGGAGAACTCATTTGAAGATCTTGAATCTTTGTTGAGTCTTGTTTGTGGAGCCATGGACGGCCATAACAATCTTGAGGCAGGCCAGATTGTACTGGCTCTAATGAGCCATTGCCCGCCCCAGTGGGCCAATTGCACAATTGGGGTGGTGGCCCACTGGGTTTGCCATGAGAGTTTTCTCTCTGGAGATCTCCAGCATCATCAAGGAGAATGAGAATTTGACCTAGCTTTTTGCTGCACCAAGGGACATGCAGCACCTTGCATTTCTTGCATTTGCATTTGGGCATAGGGTTCTCTTGAGGCGCGGTGTTGTCATTGGTCTTGTCCTTGCTGCATGGGGCTTTGATTGCAGGATAGAGGCATTCTAGGCCCCCTACGTCATTGGCAACTGCCAGATGATGTTCGACCAGCTGATAGGAGACGCGGGGTGGTAACCCTGTTTTTCAGCCATAAAGCCCAAAGGACTCAACAAACCCTCATTATCAGTCCAGATTCAGATTCAGAAGCTCAATTTACCCTAGGTCACCCTCTTACAGCATGGCTCAATTCTCACTGGATCAGAAGATATTTATTTTTCCCACTTTTGGAGGAACAAAGGACACATGGCCAACAGAGCAGAAGACCCCCAAAAACAACCATCATTCATTATCCCACCTCCTGGAACTTCTTGGATCATCCCTTTCTCATCCTTCTGGAAATGCCACAGTTTCCCACCAACCATCATCATGACAACTGTCACCCTTGGAAACTGCCAAATCTGGTATACTTTCCCATCATGTCACTTTCCCACCCTTGTTCCTGTCTCTTCCCTCATTCTGGAAGATGAACCATTGTACCGTTCCCACAATCCAGTTGTTCTGTGCTTTGTTCCCTGCCTTGACCATTATAAAAAGGCCCTCTTCATGTTGTAGCAGTTCCTCATGTATACATCTTCCAGACTAACAGCTGTCTAGTATTCATCACCCCTATCCAGTATCTTTTTCCAAAGTACTACCCCTGATTGCCTATTGTTTGCTTGTTTATCTGATTGCTTAGTATTATCTGTTTGCCTACTGTTGGCTTAGTAAACTTATTATACTGCATACCCTCTTTGATTTAGTGAGAACTGAACTCACACAACCCTCCTCCTCTTTTTCCTCCTCTAAAACCTCCATCCCTCCAAAAACTTCCAACCTCAGTGGGTAAAATTCCAGCTAAATTAGTAGAAGAACTTCTACACAAGAATCAGCAGAAGATCAGCCACACTCTCTTTCTCTTTTTCTTAGTGTAACTCTCCCAAATCCAGAATTAGATAGGAAGGCAGCTCTTATATCAGCACCCTTAGCTTCAACTTACATTATTCTTACTAGTGTAGTTGACTATTTCCCTTCCAAGCTCTATCTCCACAAGGAGTAGTTCCACAGCGGAGGTAATTAGCTGTGGGCTATATTAGGTAGGTACAAAAAGGTACACTGCAAAAAAAAAATTGATCAACTGCCTGCAGTTGACATTCAGCATGCTCCAGCCAAGCTGCCATCCAAACTCCACATGTTTGCATATGTAGATTTTTTGGCACAGTCACTGTGCAGTGTGCACAGTGACTGTGCATCCAAGCTTGGTTGACACAATATTGGAGAAAGGTTTGAGTAACACCACAAGCTTCCTTGGACCTTCAGCATGTCAACTGCAGGCAGTTGAGCATGTTTTTCCCACAGTGGTACCTATATGTGTTTGACGGGATTTGCGCTTGGCCATATGTGCCTGTTGCCTTTGTTTATCTTGAGACCACTGTTGCTCATTCTTGAATCTATTCATGTTTGCATCTGTGTGTCAGTACCTCACAAACAACTAGATAGGATCAAAGGAAAGTGCGTACCTGCGTCCCAGACATTCTGGGATGTATTTACGCACCTCAATCAGGAGGAGCGCCTTGTTTTGAAGAGTGGGATCTAAAAGATATTTGCCACAATCAGCCAATTTGAGGAAAATGTCTAGCGCTAGGTGCCACAGGAACTGGTTTTCCGGATCACTGGGTGCCAAAATGAAGTTGGGCACGAATCTGGTGACACCCGCAGCATTCATCATTTTCTGGATGATCTCTACTTGCTTTTGAGTGGCGGCTTCATGAATAAAGTGTGATTGGCTTGGTGGGGGGGATCCTAATGCATGGCCCCATTGAGCTCGCTCACCCTCAGTAGCTGGGGGTGGAAAGGCCTTGTTCTTCAATGTCCATCCCAGGAGGATTGCACAGTGTTGCCAGAGGAGTTTTCTCATTTCCGACTTCTGGACACATGATGGATTAGCAACATTTGTAGAACCTGGAGCCTTTGGGTCCTTCTTGCGTTCTAGCTGGATTTCCTCCAATATTTGCAAAATCCTATCAATTCGGGCAAGAGTTAGTTGCTGGGTCTTCTTCAACTGCGCTATTTCTGTGGTTGTTTGGTCATGCCGTACGTGACAATTGGATGCATGTCCACTTGGATTGGATGAGGTGTCCATTGGTACCGTGTTAGGCTCATGGTTGGGCCTGGTAGGTGAGCTCGATGGGATATTGGGGTCAACATTTTGGAAGTTTCTTCTTGATCGAGTGGTTTGATTTGACTCGTCAAGGGTTGCCCACAGTGAAAGCAGCTGTTCACAATTGAATCCTCAACATGGAAACCCATACGCCGCAACCTTGCATCTTAGATCTTCAAGCACAAGGGATTGAGGGTCTGCCTAAATGTGAGCCTGTGCCTCTAGAGTGGCAACAGGACACAAGATTTGTTGTAAAGTCTGTGTATTTCTGAGAAGAAAGAAATAGCAATACAGGGCTAAAGAAAAACTCTTTGGCTCAAGACTCTACTCAAAAGAGGAGGAGCTGCTCTTACTCAACTCTAGAAGAGGAGACTCAACTCAGAAAGAGGAGGAGCTAGCTGGAGTGACAGCCTCCTCTGGATATAATCAACAGAGGGTCCTGGTCAGAGCAAAGCTCTTTCTTGAAGACCAAGTCCTGATTTTTTAGGCACAGAGTGCACAAGGATCTTTAAGAGGAAACCTATGTGGTTTGTTTGATGGAGAAAACCACAGAAAACCAAGAGAGGAAAGTTTAGAGAAGGAGAAGAAACATGTGATTAGTAGAGGAGTGGTTCAGAGAACCAATCCTGAGGCCAGAATAAAACAGAGAGAAAAGATAACTAGGCAAATGACTTACTGATAGGTTGTGATGACACTGGTGAGTGGGAAAACTTCCTATGAGTGAGGGATTTGTTGGTCCTGGGTGATCTGATGTGGTTCTGGTTGGTTATGGCCTGAGGTTGAGAATTTTCACTCATGAGTTCTATTTCAGAACTGGGTGAGCTTCAAATTGAATATTATTCAATATGGTGAATCAAACTTAGAAATCACTACTCATCAACCTTGAAAATAACAGGCATTCAACATCATCACATCACACCTCAAATGTTTTACACATGTAGAAAAATATGGAGAATCTTATGGTGAGGATTGTTTTTTATTCTTAAAACTCTATGAAAGAGAAAATTGAGGAATTATAATATTATATTTACAATTGAAGGCTGTCAACCACAGAGGTAATATCAACATACCTGACATTCCATATCAACATACCTGATATTCCCCAAGTAGTTTAAAATCTGTTACATCAATCATAATTACATAATTCACCTGAATATGTTATAGCATTAGAATCAACATGATACAACATGTACTATATTTTATTCTGATGAATATAGAAGAAATAACACTGTAATGAGTATTTAACTGTCATTTACAGAGCAATAAACTTCTTTAAACCTTATTTGAACTTCTCATATTATTTATGAATAGCTTTGTTAAGTTTTGCCCAGTTTTGTCTGGCCATCAAAGGTTTTGTCTGGTTTTGCCAGGTTTTGTTTTGTTACCACATATTTTGTCTATTTATTTTATTCTTTATTTCTATTATTATATTTTACCTGAAAATATAACATAAAGATAACTTAACATAAAAAATATGCGTCACAAGTATGCTTATTTACATTTAGAATTGTTATAACTTATTTATTGAAAGTATAACAACTCCTTGGATCAGTACCTTATACTGATGCACCACCAGGAAGGAGATAACAAGTGTTTATCAACCTCAACACCATCCAATGATGGGCAGCAACTCAAAGTTAATTACCATCCATGATCTGAGTGCTTCCTGGAAGGAGATAACAAGGATTATCAACATTAAACACATCCTTGATGTGTCCTTTAAATTAAATCTAAAGACCATCATGGATCTGCTTATTCTAACCTTGCACTGCTCCATTGGATCAACCATTGATGATCATGATCCCTGAGCACATTAGAGCCATCCTAGTGCATACCATGAGCGCTTCAGAGGCACCTTTGAGAATATTTAAGCACCTGCTTCCTCTGGGATTGTCCCCCAGTCAATCAGGTCCCCCAGAAAGCGCATTCAGCCCCAGATATTGTTGTCAACACTCCCTTGGATTGTCCATCAATTATCCCCACAGCTTTGTATAGTGTTTTTGCCATTGGAATTCGAATCCATCATCATCCACACTGCCAATTGTCTGTTCTGAATCCTTCTGTAGTGACTGCCACAAGTCTTGAGGCTCAACTGGAAACCAGATTCACCAAGTTGTTAGACCTCCCCTTGTGGGACTCACCAACCCAGTAAGTGTCATCACTTACTACTCCTTGTTCCATGTCTGTATCAGCAGGAAGAATCCTTGTATACTTACAGGATTTCCCTCCCTATAAGGTTGAGAAGAGATTTGCAAGATTTAAATACTTGAAGCTAATTACCCATTACCCATTACTCTTACTGGAAAGCCCTTACACTAACCATTCCAAACCACACTTATCAACACTCAGAGCACAACTTGTGTCCTTATAACACTTGTTAGTAGCATAGAGGCTGACAAAGGCTTTTGGACAGTCTTACTGTCTCTAAGGTAGACATTTCCTACCACAAAAAGAGGTTACATCTTGAACCCAAGATTTAACTCATCAGGAACTTTTTTTCTCACTCCTGAATTTGCGCATTACAGACCCTGCATCAGGAATGTCTTTTTCTAGTAACCATTTATCATGGTCTGCTCCAAGGTTTTTGTACCTAGCCAGGTACATCTTCATGTCTTTATTATAAACTCTAATCCTTTTTTCTCTGAGGATCTTGAGGATAGTCTTGTTCTTTGACCCAATTTCCACAGGTGAAATAACTACTTTAACTTTCTGCCTGAGAGGAAATTTTTCAATATTGGGCTTCTGGTAAGGTTTTACTAGACTAACTGGGAATGTAGGGTGTTTTCTAGTGAACTCTTCAGTTAGTATGACTTCTACTGCATTTTTCCCATGTAAAGCTTTGATCAAAAATGGTCCAACAAAGGAATCTCTCATCTTTTTAGGACCAGAGAGGTTAATTATTGAAATGAACTGTAGAGATTAACACTAGGTCCCCTACTTCAAAATCAGGTTCCCTATGTGTTTTATCCCATCTCTCCTTGTTGTATGCTGTAGCATCTGCAATGCATTGTTCTGCATACTGTCTGGCTTTATCAAACATCTTAGCATAAGCTCCTGCTTTTGGGTGGACATTCACTGCATCTTTTCTGATGAAATCCCTAGGTAGGTTTGGTAGGCAACCTTTCTCCATAATGGTAGGATTTTTACCTGTGGTAGAATGCACTGTAGTGCTATATACCAGCTCTAGGATAAGTAGTAATGTTACCCAATCATGAGTATATCCATGATTGTCCTTGAATTCTAGTCCATATGCACAAAATATTCTAACCATATCTTCTAAAGTTTGTATCATACTCTCAGCAAGACCATCAGTCTGAGGGTGATAAGCAGTTGAGAAGGATAGTTTGGTTCCTAGCATACTGTGTAGGCAAACCCAGAATTCAGAGGTGAATTTGGGGTCTCTGTCAGATATGATTATCTTTGGCATACCAGTTCTAGGCATCACTCTGTTCCAAAATAGGACAGCAGTTTCCATGGCTATATCTTCCTTAAAACATGGTACAAAGATGGGTGTTTTGGAGTATCTATCCACTACTAATAGGCAAGCATTAAAACTAGCTGCACTTCCTGGTGATAGGGAAGTGACCCAATCCATGTTGATGATATCCCATGGCTTGGAAGGTTCTTGTATCTTCATCATAAGACCAAACCTCTTCCCAGTAGCTTTATTAGCTTTCTGACATCTATCACAGGAGTCACAATATTCAGATGTTTCTTTTCTCCAATCTACCCACCATGCAGTGTCTTGTACTTTCTCTATTGTTTTCTCTTCAGAGAAATGACCGGAGTATACACTGTCATGAAATTCATATAGTATGGTGTTGATGTTGTCTCTATCAACTATTACTAAAACAGAGTTATGCTTTTCTCTGTGGCACAGGAGACCATCCCAGAGTTTAAATCTTCCCTCTAAATAACTCTTTCTCCAGGGTTCTTCTAGAGAGTTGCTCAAGGTACTGTCCTTATTACTTTTTGAAAGTATATTAACCAGGATGACCACATTCCTATCTTTATCATACCCTTCTTTGACTGAGTCAAAGAATTCAGATTTAAATGAGGATACATGAATACCCATAATAGGAAATCTAGAGTCATCTTCTTTCTCCTCAGGATCATAAGCAGGGTTACTAGGATCATTAGGCAGGGGCCATCTACTTAGTCCATCAGCATTCTTATGGATATTACCTTCTCTATGTTGTATGGTCATATTGGCCCTATATTCTTGGATAGCTATCTGCCATCTCAACATGTGTCTGTTGGGAGTTTTCATGTTAAGCAGAGATCTAAGAGCTGTGCAATCAGTGATAACTTCAAAAACACTGCCATCAAGATAGTAGTGGAGTTTATCCAATTCCCATAATAAGCAGAGGCATTCCAGTTGGCTTGCTCCATATTTGGCGTCACTATCCTTAAGTTGCCTGGATATGAAAACAATAGGCCCTTCTCTCTTGAGTCCTTCTATAACCTGAACTTGATGGAGGGCAGCTCCTAAACCAGTCATACTAGCATCAACATAGAGTTTGAAGGGTAAACCCCAGTCTGGGAAAAGGAGGAGAGGAGTTGTAGTGAGCTTCTCTTTCAGACAGTTATAAGCCACAATTCTCTGTTTAGTCATCTCATAGACTACATCTAGTCTGAAAAGCTCAGTTAAAGGCCTAGCTATCTCAGAAAATTTATCAATGTGTTGTCTGTAGTAGCTAGCAAATCCTTGAAAGGATTGAATTTTTTTCCTATTAGAAGGGATGGGCTTTTGCAGGACTGCAGAAACTTTATTCTGGTCAATGCCTATGGCTATACCTGACACAACATGGCCTAGGGCTTTGATCTGACTGAAACCAAAGTTACATTTCTTAAGAGAAATTTTCATATTCATATTTATAACTATCTTCAATATTCTCTGGATCCTTTGTAAATGTTCTTCCCAGGTGTTGGACATAATGATAATGTCATCAATATATATGATGACCCATTTCTCATCTAGTTTTTTCCTGAACTCAGTGTCCATCATCCTTTGGAAGTGGGAAGGAGCATTCCTTATGCCAAAAGGCATCCTCTGGTACTCATAGATACCTTTATGTAAGATAATTCTCAGGAAATTCCTAGAACTTTCTTCAATCACATTCTGATGGAATCCTTTGAGCACATCAATACTGGTCAGATACCTAGCTTTGGCCAGGTTAGTGAGTGTCTCACTAACTTTAGGGATAGGATATCTATCCATGGCAGTATAGGTATTTAAGGCTCTGAAATCACCAAACATTCTAGATTTTCATTATTCCAAGCTATTATAATAGGGGTAGTGATCTCTACCACTTCATTATGACCAATTTTCCTCAATTCATTCAATCTCACCAGCTCCTCTATATGTTCTTCTAAAGCTTCTCTACTTTTGGGACTAGCAGGATAAGGAGGTCTTCTCAACAGAGGAGGGTAGGGTCTGTCCACAGTGAATTTTATCTGCACTTCATGACCTTTGATAGCTCCTAAAGGTTGGTCTGTGTTAGCAAAAGCTAGTCTATTGTGGTATAGAACTTCAAATAGAGAGTTCTTCTGTTCTAAAGATAGTTTCTCATTATTCTTGCATTCACTCAGTTCTTCCTTAATGAAAATTTTCATATAAGGATCAGATTTCTGCACTGCTGAAATCTCTGAAGAAGGGAGCATTTTCTCATAAGAATGTGCCTTGAAACCAAATTTCTTTTTCTTTTTTTCATTACCTATAGTGAAAAACCTATCCTTACTATTAGTGATGTCAAATCCATATAAGGATAGAAAATCATCACCCAAGATCAGGTAATTCATTTTTGTGTTTTCCATGACAACAAACTCTGCTAGAATCCTGACTGAACCTCTGGTGTGTGGAAAGATTAAAGGGAACTCTACTATCCCCAAGGGGTTCAATTGGTCACTACAACTATGCACTACAGAAAAAACTCAGTCAACTGCCTGCAGTTGACATGCAGCATGCTCCGGCTAAGCTGCCATCCAAACTCCACCTGTCTGCATATTTAGATTTGTTGGCACAGTCACTGTGCAGCATGCACAGTCACTGTGCATCAAAGCTTGGTTGAATCATTCTTGGAGAAAGGTTTGAGTAACACCATATGCTTCCTTGGAGTTTCTGCATGTCAACTGCAGGTAGTTGAGCCAGTTTTTTTTGCAGTGATGGAACCTAGCTTGATTTATGGGGAGTAGTTTACCTTTCCAACCAGATAAAATTCTATTCAATAGAGGGAGGCTAACAATAGAACATGAGGCACCACTATCCAATAGGCAAGAGACCTCTTTATCATTGATCAACACATTTGTCAAATTCTGAAGTCCAATCAAGTGTGCTTTCCCTCTATCAGGTTTGCATCTCATCAATCTAGCATCTTCAACGTGGGAATATTGGCATAGAGTAGACTAATTTTGAGGTTGATGGGCTTCAGATTGAATCTCAGCAATTGAGAAATCTTCAGAGATTTCACACTCAATAGCTCCTATGCCTAAAGAGTAATCCAACAAAGGGTCTGAAGTTCCATCATTGTCTATGGCCAGCACCATGTGCTCCTGAGAGTGGTCAAATGAATCTATTGAGGATTAATTATCTTCTTCATAATTATTCAACTCCTCTCCTCCACCTGGAGATGAGTCATCAACATTGTCAACATCTAAATTGTTAATTCTGTTTCTCTTCTTTGGACGTTCTCTGGAGAAATGACCAGTCTGTTTACAGAAATGACATGTTTCTTTAACTTTAGATGGGACAGGACCATTGGACTGGTATGGCTTCTTGTTATCTTGGGAAGGTCGGTTCTCTTGCCTTGATTATTACCAGTCCATGAAACTCTGTTAGGCTGATGAGAGTGGTTGATTCTGTTTGACTTCATAGCTCTTTCTAATACTTCTTCAATGATGATAACCATTTCTTCAAAGTTCATCTCAGTAGCTTCCTTTTTGTACCTACTCTTAACAGCGTATTCAAGGTTTCCAGGGCATTGTTTTAATACCTTCTCAAAAATTAGGTATTCACTTAGTTCTGGCTGATATGCTCTTAAACTTTCTCTCTGAGTATTGAACCATTTGTGGACTTTAGTATTATCCAGAGTGAAATGATCTTTCTCAAACTCTTGTTGCATCTTCCATTTCCATGTATGAGTACCAAACTTGGTTCTAATTGCATGTTTCCACCAAGCCCATGATTTTCTACTATTGGCATCTCTCATACCTAAGTACCAATTTTTTGCAATATCAGTGAAGAGAGCTGTCAGTCTACTAACAATCATGTGGTCCAAAAGACAATAGTCCTCAACAAAAACATCAACATGTTTAAGCCATAATTCATGATTATATGGTAATTCCCCAGAGAATTTCTCCCATTCATTGGTTCTAGGGACAGCTTTCCATAATTTTTTCCTCATCTCCACATGTCCACATGCGGGTAAGTCAAGAAAGGAAATTCTTCCTCTTGGGGGTGCAATTTAATTTCTTCATGTACCTCTTGAAGAGGAGAGAGTTTCCTATCCTTTCCACTCTTGTCAGCCTGTAAGAAAATACTTTGACTAGTCTTGTATTTCCTACACAGACTTCATCATTTCTCTCTTTTATCTCTTTTATCATTTCATTTATTCCAACTTTCTTCATTATTAACATTTCTTATGCTTGTACTGAGGGAAAGACAATTAGTCTCTCTTTATAAGTTGTATTTTCTTATTTCTATGTTCCCCAGAAATTCAAGAAGAGACGCTTTTTATTTCAAAGATCATTCCTCTTCATCTTCAGTTGAAATCAACATATCACTGCCTCAAGATTGCTGTTCTCGATAAATCAACTCATCACTGTCAAGGACGCCGGCTTTGGATTTCTCACATCATCAACCTTCCCGTTTTAGGACCTCACACTCTGGGTTAACAGCTTGAACCTACTCGAAGGCTGACAACTCTGCCTTAAAGAGTTTATCATAGGAGGATTGTGCACTGATTCTGTCTGAGGAAACATATTGAGCAGAGGGTTATTAAAAGATACATGTGGAGGGGAGCATTGTTCTTCTGAATTAGTCAGGGTATTAACTTTATTAGTTAAATTATTCAGGGAAGAACATACATCTCCCAACCTCCTTTTCACCTGTTCAAATCTGTTGTGCTCATTAACATTCTGATCATTGATCTGTTCTCCAATGTGGTTGAACCTTTGATTACAGTTCTCAGTCAGTCTGGACAGATCCCTCATCATTATATCCATATTGAAATGATACTGAGAATCATTCAAAAGAATTAGTTCTCTCAAATTGTCTAATTCTTCTGCTAGATTATGCTTTTGTGTTATCTTCTCTTGTTGAGTAGAAGATACTGTGTGGTTTCTATCCTGACCCAGTTTATCAAAGTGGTCCATGATCTTGTTAAAGAGGGCTGGCACTACTTCGCCATGCAAAAAATTGAACAAAGAAATATTCATCCAGTCATTAAAATAATTTTCTATCAGAGAGCTGGGGATAACTTCCATTGTTTTATTTAGGTCTAATAGGAATTGGGAGAACAAAGAGTTTAGTGTTACAAAGAGTCTAGTGTTTTTTCAATGAGAGTGGGTGAATTCCTAGCTATATCTTCATTAATGTCTTTCAGAAGACTACACTGTAGGGGATCAGTAAGGACAGAGCTGGAAGATTGGGATAACTCGGTAGGTATAGCATCTATTGGCAGGGTTGAGCTCCTCTGCCTTGATTCCTTGATTGGTTCCTGGTTCTGTTCCCGCCGCAAAAAATCATTGCAGTCCCTCTGACCCAACGGGTCATGCATATCAATCTTTCTGCCCTCAAGATGGCATCGCCAATCACCATCACGTCTGAGGTCACATCCATAGGCTGGCAACATTTTATGTTCCTTGGGCCTACTCTTCTTTACCATTGCTGTTGTCAGGGAGGATGGGCTGGAGGGGGAGCTGCAGTGTAGTTTGATAGTATAGGGGGTCTTTGTTGAACTAGCGGCCTTGTTGCCCAATCCAAGTTGTAGTAATGGTACTGATCATTGTGGTACTCTTAAATGTTGAAAATTAAAAAAAAAATTCTTTCATTCTTTTTCTCTCTTCTTTCTCTATCTTTCTCTCTTTTCTCATACTACAGGCCAGAAATCAGCATATCTGATTGGAGAAACGGACTCTATGGCTCAATTTATCCTATGGTTACCTTGGACGGGCACCTCTCAAACCCCTTGGATCAGAAGTTACACACCCTCCTTGGCCACCATCAGTACATATCACCAATCACCACTATCATTGACATATCACACTCTTTTACACAAACCAGGACATTACACAACCAACACAACCACATACTACATACAACATATCACATACAACAATCCAACTACATACATCAACAACCCATACACTCAATCACATGGTCATGCAGATCTCAGGCAGGCTCATGCAGATCCCATGCAGGCTTTCATGCAGACACATGTACCCTCTACCCCTATCTTTGTTGTTTGTGGCTATGCATCAATCACCTGATCCCTGATTTGAGCTATTTTAGTGTATTTTCCTTATCTGACACCACTTTTTGACAGGCTGTGTAGACACATGACCTGATGGCTGTGCATTTATTTCAGTTTTGGTTGTACTAGTGTGTTCCATGGCTTTTCCAGGCCAGCACAAAACCCTCATTCTGGCTAAATTCCCTCAATGCTGTGCAACCAGGCCAGCCAAAATCCCTCAATGTTGTCTATATAAGCCTGTAACGTTTTTGTCACTTCCCCCTTCCTCACCAGATCTTGGTATCAGCCTATTACACATACCCTTACTAGTCTTTATCCCCTATAAACACTATCCATCTGGTTACTCTATAGTATTAGCCCCTTCTATATTTAACTTTTACAATATTAGTTACACCCTTATAATAGCATCAACCCTTTCTATTCAACTAACCCTTTATATTCAACATTTCCCTCACTGGGGCTTGAACCCACTACCTTCACCCAACTTTATTATCAGAGCCTGAGCCCTTACTGTTGAGTTTTCAGGTTTCTCTTTTTTTGTTCCCTTTTTCTTTTCTGTATGCTTTCGTCCCTGTCCTTCATATTTCACATTCTGTGACATGTATGTAGTCACTTACCTAGAGCAGCAGCGTGGAAGCTTCCTTTTCCTCATACTTCCACAAACTCACTCACTCACCTCGTGATTCTGCTGTTCTAGGTAAGTCTAGTTTTCTCTCTTTTTTTCTTTCTTCTTGTTTTCCTTTTCTTTTCTCTTCATATTGCAATGAACATCCTTCCACAAACTCACTCACTCACCTTGTGATTCTGCTGTTCTAGCCCTTGTTCATTGCAAAAGGTTATGAGCCCATCTTAGTTTTTCATTGCAAAAGGTTATGAGCCCAGGGCAGGCTCCAGCTCTTGCATGTAAAACTAAGATTCCAGTTCGTTAAACTCTCTGAAGGATCAAACACTCAACATCATGTCAACTACAGAACCCTCCCCAAAAGCTACACCTACCCATCTTGAGCTCACTACTCATCCTGCCCTCAAGATTTCAGGAGTGGAGGCTCTCAAAGCTCCTGGCGCAGATTCAAACTATCTCGATTGGTCTTTTGTCCTGGAGATACACTTCGACGTCACGAACGTGGCCTATGTTCTGGAGAAACCCAACCCCAAGAAACCTCAACCCGCTTCCTTTGCGCAGGACAACCTTGCCGTCTGCGCCGTCATCTCCTGTACAGTCAAGGCCATAAACCTACGTTACATCTGCTCCTTCAAAAAGGATGCCCGTGGTATGTGGACGGCCCTGAAGGAGGCACACCAGGATTCCTCTTCAGGTGGTCGAATGTACTGGCTTTGCAAACTGACGACTGCCCGGATGACTGGCGATGATGTGGATGCTCACATTGACGAGCTCCATGGATACTCGGAGAGGCTCAATGCTTTGGTCACCAATGACAATCCTCTGACTCCAGATGACATTCACGCTAACTTGCTGTTGAACTCCCTGCCGCCCGATTGGCTCCCCTGTGTCTCCGTCCTCATTAATGAGAATCGAGTGTCTTCCACTAAGATAGTGGCTGCTCTCCGTCAGGAATCCCTACGCTGCAAGTCCCGTCTGGAGGACAATTCTCTCATCGAATCTGTCTCTCGGGTGAATATCTCTGCCACCAGGCAAACTTGACCCCCGCACAATCCCAGTCTCCACTGCAGCTTTTGCAACATCACAGGCCACGATCTTCCTATCTGCAAAAATGCCGCCCACATTCTTTCCAAACACAAGCAATCCCGCCGTTCTGATCAGTCAAGCCAACGTGACAGGGTTTGCCGTTTCTGTAATCGCTTGGGCAAATCCTCCGGCAAACCACCAGCGAAGGCTGGACAAACCACTGTTGTCGAGCTTGGTGGGGGCGGTGAGGACTTGTCCGACTACTATGGCTCCGACTATGAAGCTCCTCACGTGGCAAAGGCAAGCAATGCTGTTGCTCTCTCCCATCCCCACTATTCTGAGTCTGCCGCTGCTGCCAAGGATGCCAAGCTTGACTTGGGATGTTCTACCTGCATGACCCCATTTAAATCTTCCGTCTCCCAACTAGAAGCCGACAATACCCCGTCCGCTTAGCTGATCATTCCACAGTTAAGGCCACTCATAGCGGCATTAGCAAGCTTCCTCTCAGTATTCCAATGTCTGTTCGCACACTTGTGGTCCCAAATCTACATGAGCAACTCCTCTCAATTGCGGCACTATGTGATGCTGGACTGTCCATGGTATTTGACAGGGCCGACTGTAGGATCTATCCCACCTCCACCTTTGCAGTCGCTGGTTCCCCGGTCGGCTGCAGCTACTGCAAAGGAAATCTCTACTACCTGCCTTCAAATGAGGTGACATCTCATTCTGCTTCCATTTCATCCATGACGTCAGTTGACAATACCCTCCTTGGTTACCACCAGCGGCTGTCCCACATAGGGTTGAAACCGCTGAAACGTCTCCTGAAAACCCTTGACATCACACCATCTTCAATGAACGAGGTTGACATCCAACGCTGCACTGTTTGCGTCCAAGCAAAACTCCACCACCGTCCTTTCCACTCTTGGTCTGCGCACAGAGCCACGAAACCTGGTCAACTCATCCACTCCGACGTGGGTTCCTTTGAGTTTCAATCCAGGGAGGGGTACAAATTTTTTGTCACTTTTGTCGATGATTATTCCAAGCTTGTTTCAGTCTACCCAATGAAATCTAAATCCCAAGTTTTTTGCTGCTTCAAACTATTCCGCGCCACTTTTGAGCGCGATGGAGCGCATAAGATTCTTTCTCTACAGTCGGATAATGGAGGCAAATACATTTCATCCGAGTTCCAAGACCACCTCATTTGTCTGGGCATCACTCACGAGCCAGGCCCTCCTCACTCTCCTCAACTAAACGGTGTAGCTGAGCGCACAAACAGGACGATTGGTAACCTTGTGCGCTGCTCTCTTCTCAGTGCTGAACTTCCAAAGTCTTTTTGGGTTGATGCTCTGTGGCACTTTCTTTTCTCCTTTAATTCCTACCCCTGCTTCACTCCAGCTGGTTTTAAATCCCCGAATGAAATCCTATCTCGTCCTCTCAACCATCCCAAGGATCTACATCCCTTCGGCTGTCTAGCATGGTACAAGGTACCCAAGCCGAATCGACAGAAGCTGGATCCCAAGGGTCGTTCCGCTATTCTGCTCTTGTATCTATTGGATGGAAATGGTGCCTTTGGGATCTTCAAAAACGCTGTGTTATCAAGTCACATGATGTTTTATTTGACAACACCGTGTTTCCTTACTCTGCACCAGTCAAGTCTACACCATCCTCTGTTTCCATTGAAATAAATTGGCCTTGCTGCCTCCCTTTGCCAGCCACCTCCTCTCCCTCACCCATGCTAGCTCCCGTACCTCCGCCTCCGGCTCATCCCTCAACACCGGATCTTCCTCCTCTTGAAATTCCCTTGCAGCCCCGTTTTGACAGGCTTTTGCTTGCTTCCATGCATGCTCCCCACAATATTCCTTGGTCACCACCATCTCCTGCTTCTTCCCCAATTCCAGTTCCACCCCCTTCTCCTTCTTCCCCCATTCCTCTTCCCCGTTCTCCCTCTCCTCCTGTTGTACAGACTTCTCCCTCTCCTCCACGTCAGTCTCCCTCCCCCCCACACCAGTCTACCCCTCCTCCACGTCAGTCCTCGTCTCCTCCACATCAGCTCTCCTCTCATCCACGCAGAACTTCCTCTCCTTCTCCCAAGTCTCCCTCCCCGTCACGACCATCTCCTCCTGCATCCTCTCCGAAGCCTGTTCTGCCCACTTGCCACTCGACCAGATCCCGCCATTCTCCCGATTGCTTTGGGACCTGGTCCAAGTCAGCTTCCCCGGAGGATCCAATTGACACTCCCAAAACCTGGAAGCAAGTCCTTTGGTCACCTCATCGTCAAAAATGGCTGAAAGCCGCAGAGGAGGAATTCAGTTCGCTCATGGGGATGGACACTTGGCGCCTTGTCCCCCGCCCGCAAAAGCAAAAGATCATCAAATCCAAGTGGGTTTTCAAAATCAAATGTCGCCCCGATAACTCCATTCAGAAGCTCAAGGCCCGCCTGGTCGCCATGGGCTACACACAGGTCCAGGGTGTTGATTACTCCGAGGTCGTTGCCCCAACCCTCCGTCTTGAGACGCTTCGTCTGGTCTTAAGCCTTCTTGCCTCCAAGAAGTGGAAGGGAAGGAAAGTGGATTTCAAAACTGCCTTCCTTAATGGCCACCTTGACCAACCAGTGTACATGGAGCAGCCCCCTGGTTTTGAAGACGCTCAACATCCCGACTGGGTCTGCGAAGTCCACCGGTCTATTAAACAATCGCCTCGCGAGTGGAACATTGAGCTCCACCAGGGACTTCTTGCGAGCGGTCTCACCCAATCAAAGTATGACCCTACACTTTATTTTAGTATCCAGAACAATGGGCTTGTGGGTATGGTCGCAGTTCACGTCGATGACCTTGCTGTTGTGGGCGAACCTTTTTTTGTCGACTCTCTCATCCAATCCCTCGGCCAACGTTTCAAAATCGGTGCTGATGAAGACTTGCACCATTTCCTCTCAATGAAAATTGAGAGGGATGTCAACAACCACCTCGTCTACATCTCCCAAGAACATTACATCTCCGGTCTCAAGGATCGTTTTGTCTCAACTTCCCATGTTTCTGTCCCCACGCCAACTGACTCTCTTTTTAAATCTCTGGTTCCTTGGACCAAGAATGAAGCTCAATCTCCAGGTCCCTATCCTCAACTAATAGGGGCCCTTCTGTGGGCTTCTCAGTGCACGCATCTGGACATTGCCTTTGCGGTCAACCGTCTTTCCCAATTTCTTCAGGACCCGTCCGAGGCTCACTGGCTGGCGGCTATTTGATTTCTCAACTATCTCATCACCACCAAGCATCTACGCCTCCATTTAGGAGGCTTGCTCAACTGTGCCGGTTTCTCAAACTCAGATTGGGCAGAGGATCGGCACGATCGTTGCTCTACCTCTGCCTACACTTTCTGGGTCAATCTCTTGGAAGTCTTGTAAGCAAGCAACAGTCTCGCTCTCCAGCACAGAGGCCGAATACAAAGCCATGTCCAACGCCTGCAAAGAGGGTCAGTGGCTGCGCTACATACTCTCTGAGCTGAAACTCCGCCCTTCTGACGCAATCCCCCTGCATATTGACAATGAAGGCGCCGAGGCCTTATTGCGAAATCCTGAACACCATGCCCGAACCAAACACATCCACGCCAGGTTCCATTTTGTCCGCGAATGTGTCAAAGAGAAGAAGATCTCCGCCATTCATGTCTCCACCAAGGATATGCTGGCCGATATGCTCACCAAACCTCTCCCGCGTGTCCTCTTGGAAAGTCACTGCTCTTGTTTTGGTCTTGTCTAATCTTTATTTTTTTTCTTCTTCCCTGTCTCTCATTCCTTTCCTCTTTATTTCCCTCTCATTTTCATTTTCTTTCTTTTCTCAGTCCAGGTTCTTAGCAAGGGGGGGTGTTGAGTTTTCAGGTTTCTCTTTTTTTGTTCCCTTTTCCTTTTCTGTATGCTTTCGTACCTGTCCTTCATATTTCACATTCTGTGACATGTATGTAGTCACTTACCTAGAGCAGCAGCGTGGAAGCTTCCTTTTCCTCATCCTTCCACAAACTCACTCACTCACCTCGTGATTCTGCGGTTCTAGGTAAGTCTAGTTTTCTCTCTTTTTTTCTTTCTTCTTGTTTTCCTTTTCTTTTCTCTTCATATTGCAATGAACATCCTTCCACAAACTCACTCACTCATCTCGTGATTCTGCTGTTCTAGCCCTTGTTCATTGCAACACTTACAAGCTAGGCTATTCACCCTTCTATAAACTCCAACCCCCTTCTCTCACTCTATAATACCCCATCACTAGGACCTGTGTTCAATCCCTGGTTGAATCACTTGCTCTCACACCTCATAACTCATTCCTCATCACAGATCTCATTCCTCATCACTCCTCATCACTCATCACTCCTCATCACTTAACACTCATCACCAACACTCACCACCACTCATCATCATTCATCATCACTCATCATCATCATACAACTTCACTCACTCTCATATATAAGATCTCACTTGGTCCATAGCCATCTCAAACCAGACCATCCCTATCACGTTAAATAAACTGCCAAGCGATCTTGGTGGTCTTGTTTTCTGATAGCATAGAAGGGCAGAGCTTGCAACTCATCCATCCCCTTCTCAATTTAGCAAAAGGGTTTCACAACACCTTTTGAGTCTTACATTGTTCCTTTGGCCAGCGATCAGTGGTGGCTGCTGTTGGCCTACCAGCACCAGTATAGGCTGAGTTATCGGAACAGATGGCGCTCCGTTCTCCCTGGTAGCTAGAGGAGCAATGGAGGTTGGCCTTGACACAGGCCAAGTTTCCAACACCAGTAGAGGTGGGGCGGACGTCTGAGCTATAGACCTTGGTGGGGCCAAGACCAATGGTACTGGGAGTACCTGGTTGACGCCATTTAAGTCCTGCTCTTCTGCTGGAGGGAGGTTATCCTCCTGGACACCTGATAGCGAGTTTGAAGTACAAATTGTCCCCTGGGTGGCTGGATTGAAGTTCTCCTGAGAGGAGGGCTCTTCCTCTTGTTGAGGCCTCTTGTTTTCCGCTAATTGGAGGAGGAGTTTTCTCGTGTTCCAGTTCCGACAGATGTAAGCCGCTTGTTCCGTTCCCGCTATTGCTTCAAGCATGTCTTGAATAACTGCTCTTTGCTCGATGGCGTTCTTCATTATTGCCCAGTCCTTGTTCATTTGAGCTTTGACAAAAAATTGCCACTGGCACTGATATATCATTACAGCCGACTTTACTTGTTCTCCCTTGGGAGTCAACTCAACCTGGCGTTGATCTCTGAGAGGAGCATCTGTCGTCTGATCGGCCTGGAGATGGAGCATGGCTGCCGCTTTGATTGTATAGGCTTCCCGTATCTTGGAGTTCAGAATTTCTCCCTTGGCTTTGGTGACAGGATCTGGATGCTTGGCTCCTCCCATTGCAATGGCAGCTGCCATCTTGTTGACAGCTACTGGAGAAACACCTCCATTGATGTCGATCATTCTCTTGTCGCGGGATGAGGGGGTTTGTAGAGGTGGGAGGTTGTCCCAATCCTTGATGGCCATGGGAGCTTCCTTTGAGGTTGTTCCCAACTTGTCTGAGGCCTCTAAGATCCTCTTTGGTGAGGCGTTCTTCTTGAAGCTTGGGAGATAATCTCTCCTGGGTAATTTTACCACTTCTCAGTATAACCATCCTGTCTAAATAGGAGATATACTATATGTAATTCTTGTAGATAGTTGCAGGGGCAGACTTTGTAGTATAAGAGCTAGACGCTCTACTGGTAGCTCTAGTAGATTGATGGATGGCTTTAGTAGATTTTTTCTTCTTAGATTCAGAGGCTTTAGTCACAATCGGGGTCCACTCCTAATTGTTAATTTCCTTCCCATTACGAGGTTTAGAAATCTTTTCTTTGGTGATTATGTCAACGGAATCAGATCTTAATTTGTTCGTGGGCTCTGAGGAAGGAGAAAAGGCTAGAAATTTGTTTTTTGGTGCCACTAAGCAAAATATCTCTTGAGAAATCAGTTAATGATTTTTCACCAATGTCAGAGAAAAGAAAGGGAACTCAACAAGAAAGTACTATACTTTTTGAATTTTCAGTACGTGCTCTTGGAGGGGTAGTTGTCTTGGTTGTTGAAGGTTTTTGTGAGTTCTGGGAAGAACAAAACAAAACTAAGACTTCAGCAATTAAGTTAGATTACAGAGAATCTACGCTTCTGCGACAGGTGTACAGCCAAGCTTCACACAAGGGAAGGAGAAATTTTGGAGCTTATTACTCCACAAACGGATATCAACACGGTCGGAGCTTGTTGCTCTACAACAAATGTCTATCTGCTACTACTCCGTAGAGATATAAGATAGAGATTTAAGCCAAAACTTAACGTTCTAAGACTCCGGGAGAAAAACTCAATGGGAGGAGGAACTAGAGATAAAAAGTAATATGATAATTTTTTTTTCTTTTATGATTTTTGGAGAGAACTTGACAAAGAAGGAGACTGTAGAAAAGATTATTTTTTTCGGTCTAGTCTATGTCAAAGGAATGGCTGTTTCCCAATGAGGCCCCCAATTGTGAGCCTGTGCCTCTAGAGTGGCAACAGGACACAAGATTGGTTGTAAATTCTGTGTATTTCTGAGAAGAAAGAACAAGCAATACAGGGCTAAAGAAAAACTCTTTGGCTCAAGACTCTACTCAAAAGAGGAGGAGCTGCTCTTACTCAACTCTAGAAGAGGAGACTCAACTCAGAAAGAGGAGGAGCTAGCTGGAGTGACAGCCTCCTCTGGATATAATCAACAGAGGGTCTTGGTCAGGGCAAATCTCTTTCTTGAAGACCAACTCCTGATTTTTTAGGCACAGAGTTCACAAGGATCTTTAAGAGAAAACCTATGTGGTTTTTTTGATGGAGAAAACCACAGAAAACCAAAAGAGGAAATTTTAGAGAAGGAGAAGAAACAGGTGATTAGTAGAGGAGTGGTTCAGAGAACCAATCCTGAGGCCAGAAGAAAACAGAGAGAAAAGATAACTAGGAAAATGACTTACTGATAGGTTGTGATGACACTGGTGAGTGGGAAAACTTCCTATGAGTGAGGGATTTGTTGGTCCTGGGTGATCTGATGTGGTTTTGGTTGGTTCTGGCCTGAGGTTGAGAATTTCCACTGAGTTCTATTTTAGAACTGGGTGAGCTTCAAATTGAATATTATTCAATTTGGTGAATCAAACTTAGAAATCACTACTCATCAACCTTGAAAATAACAGGCATGCAACATCATCACATCACACCTCAAATGTTGTACATATGTAGAAAAATATGGAGAATCTTATGGTGAGGATTGTTTTTTAATATTCTAAAAACTCTATGAAAGAGAAAATTGAGGAATTATAATATTATATTTACAATTGAAGGCTTTTGGACAGTCTTACTGTCTCTAAGGCTGACACTGAATGTCACTCGTTGTGGAACTACTCTTTATGGGAATAGAGCTTGAGAGGGATGAGTGCTTGAAGGGCTGCCTCTCTGGGTAAGCTTGGGAGAGCAAAGTAAAACAAGAACAAGAGTATGGACTCTAGAAGAATAAGGTGTGGCTAATGATGATGTTCAGATATTTCAGGGGATAGTGTAGACCTAGACTGGATACTGGAGTGAACAAGGGGATGGGTAAGGGATAACTGATGCAGGTGATGGTGTTGTAGACCCAGACTGGTTACTGGTGTGAACAAGGTAAGATTATTTGACTATATTAACTTCTTGACTATAATAAATTCCTATCAGGCTAATGACCAGTGCTAAGCAATACTACTTTGATTCTTAGTGGGCTGGGTATATGTTCAGGGTTATAAAGGATGGTGAAAGCCCAGATTGGTTACTGGTGCAGAATATGGATGGTGGAGAGGTTTTGATTCAGGGGATGGTGAAAGCCCAGACTGGTTACTGGTGCAGACAAGGTAAGAGGGGTGACTAATATAATATCCTATAAGGCTAATGACCAGTGCTAAGCAATACTTCTTGATTCCTCGTGAGCTGATGGGGGGATAAAATGAAGGGGAAACAGAGCAGTACTTATAGTAAATGAGTTAAAGGCCAACTTGTGGTTGGGTAAAACTGTAAGAGGGATGGAACATTCTAGAGAGGGAGAAAAAGGGCCAACATGTGGTTGCATATGAGAATGAAACAAGGGGGAACAAGCATCATATATGGAACAAAATGGAAGGAAAAATTAGAGTCAGGCTTGTGGGTGGATATGCTGGAGTTGTGGTTGTGTGTATTGTTGATAATTTTCCTGTGTCAGAGTTGTGGTTGCAGGTTGAAGGGGTTCAGGTGAGATGTCTGGGGGTTTGTTGCTTGTGTATCCTTGTGTAATGTTGCTGTGACACTTGAGGGGGCCTGGGTTTGAGGTTTTTGCTGTGTGTGGGGCTTGTATAAGTGGTGAGGCCCTTTGAAAGATTGGCTTACCACATCTTGGGTTGCCTAGGTTCATGGGCAGATGATTGAAGCTCAGGTGACGCATTCATATTATCTTTGACAACTTGATCTTCCTCCATATCACTTCCCTGAGAGTCTGGAACCCAGGCCGCCAATTCTGTTGACGAGGTTTCGGAGCCACTCGTTTCATTGTCTGAATTCTCTTCTGGTTCTGAGTGCTGAATTTCTAAGTCAATCCCTCCTGGTCGTACATGTTCAGAGGGCTCATTTTCAGATTCTAGCACCATGCTACTTCTGCGCAGTGGGCGCTTTGATGTTCCAGCCACTGGTGAGGGTTGATTGAAACCGTTGGATGACACTGCTCCGTGATTTAAGTCTGGGTCTTGAGGGTGGCCGTCACTTTCTGTCAACCCCAGAGGTAATATCACCATACCTGATATTACCCAAGTAGTTGCATTATTCCAAATAACCACATAATGATATTAATACATCTCTTATCCACTATTACCATAGAAATAAAATCTGATTAATGTATTAATAATAGCACCAAACCTTGTTTATCATTCAAAAGATAATTCTATTGTATCTGTAAAATCAATGATATTCATTAGTTGTTATTATTATTGTTATACAAACCATCATAATCACTATAATAATTATTTATTATATTATTCTAGAATTAATAATATAATACTGGTGATTATTTATAGCATTTGAAACTTAGTTTAGATTAACATAAGATAATTTAACTTATAGTAACAATATCAGTATGTTAACTAACAGTAGTGAAATGTATACCTTGAATTTTATGAGTTGTGTTATAATTAATTGTAACATTCAATGAGCAATGAACAATTAATTAATTAATTACATTTCTCATAAAAAATGTAGTATGAATTGAATATTCATTTGGATAATTAATATTGAATCATAACAACATTTTACATGGAGTTAATGGGTGCTGGAAGCGCTCACAACCAGTGAAAACTGATACATGTGCTGTAGAAAAATTACCACATGATTATTGAGCTTAGCTTAACACTACCTTGCTCCAATCATGTGCTAATTAAATCTAACATTATCAACTTAATCTTCTTAAGGATAAATCACATGACTAGAACACCTGGAAGCGCCCCCAGAACTGCTACTGGCTGTAAAAATTCCTCAACTGGACCCCAGATGAGGATACCAGCCAACCAGAGGTCATACAGGCCTTCCAGTGAGCGCTTCTCAGGCACCTTTGAGAATATAAAAGCCACTGGTTCCTCTTGGTTTGTCCCCCCAGTCAACAGAGTCAACCATATACCAGAATTAGCCAACAGTAGTTATAAGTCTTGTCAACAAGCCTATAATATTGAACCAGTAGCTTTGCTCAGTGTTTTTGCCATCAGATATGAATCATCTGCCATCATTTACACTGTCCCTGTCTACTCTGGCCTTCTGTAGTGGCTCCAACAAGCCTTGAATGATCTTGACCTACTACCCCAATTTGTTATCAAGTCATTATCCTTGTTGAAAACTCCACCAACCCAGTAAGTTTAATTACTTACTACATCAACCACCTTCCCTGTCTGTCTCAGCAGGAAGAATCCATTGAGTTATTCTGGATTTCCCTCCCAGTATCAGGTTGAGAAGAGCTTTACAGTTAAATACTGAAGCTATTACCCTTTTCTTAATTACTCATACAGGAAAAAACTTACATTAATCAATCCAAACCATTTTTTATCAACACTCAGAGCGCAACCAAGTGCCTGTAAACACCTGGTTAGCAGCATAGAGGCTGACACTTTCCGACTGGTTTTCTTCTTCCTCAATGTCGTGGTTACTTTGATGATCTGCTACACAAGGCCTTTTGGGGACAAGGCAGGAAAACTTTGCCACCATTGCTTGGTATTTGCCCAGCAAAGCAGCGCATCAATCTTTTTGCATGACAGCAACATTGTGCCTCTTGAGAATCTGCCGGAGCTCTGCAACATTTAGGGTCCCCACGGCTATTTAAAAACACATGTTTTGGTGAGTTGCCTCAACAATATTATAAGCACAAAGTGAAAGCAATCTTCAAGGAACGTGCCACTAACGCGGGAAAACTTCGACAACTAGCTGTCCATGAGATCTTTTCTGCAATGGGTTTGTTGGCTGCCCAGAAGCGTGGATCGTTGAGGTGTGGGGTTGAGGACCTAAAGCAGTGCCAATGATTGTACTCTCACGCACCTGTTGTAAAAAACCTTTGGAAATACCGCTGTTGGATTGCCACCGGGGCATTGTAAAAATTTAAAAACTGAGGAAAATCTGAAAAATAGTGAAAGTGTCCAGCGCACATGTTGTAACACTAGTTGCTGTAACACTAGTCAAAAGCCAAATGGAAATTGAGTGCACCTGTCCAGAGGTTAAAAATGGAAAAGAAGTCAGGTCAGTGGTCTTTTATGATAAGCTTGTGTTTGCCCGGCAACTGACAGTCAATGGGCCTGATAATGATTGGCAGGTTTCTCCCATTGTTGAATGTAGTGGGTGAACACAGCATTCTGCTTTTGTTACTTGTGAATGGATTCATGGACATGGGGATGGAATACATAGACGGACGTTGGTGAAGTTGGTGCAAAAAGCAGTTCAGCGGCTCTGGCGCTGCAGACTAAACATGAAAGATTGGGTATTGACTTATATATCTATCAATAACACCAGGCTATTTAAGGGGTAACCCAAGCAGTGCACAGAGAAGTTTTTGGACCGTATCCTGCATCAATGCCAGAATGAGTGCCCAGTCATGGTGCAGGATATGCCTAAAAGTTGTCTGTTCATCAGGGTCAATCCAACAAGATGTTGGAAGGTCAGTCTGACTTGGAACATTGTTGTATATATTCTTGTTGCGCACACCTGGTAGGTGCAACTGATTTGCTCAAACAAATCTTCTGAGGATAGTGAGACGGCACCTGTGGAAGGATTTTTGTCTTAGAGAATCTTGTAAGCGGAACAAGTTTAAGGTGAAAAATCATACAAAAAAAGCCATTACGGAAAAAGGAAAAGAGGACTGAAAAAACACTATTGTATGGAAATATATTGCACACCAAAAGAACATATAAGAGCTGGGGGTAAATTTCAGGGCATGAAGATACAGAAGAATGAGGGACTTGGCTACGCAGTCAAGAGGACTCAAAGGAATGAAGTGGAGATTTTGATGAGGCAGTTTCAGGGGCTCTTCAAGGTAAAGGGAGCCCAAATAAAAAGTATTCCCTTCAGTTGGCCTAGCTCAGCATGTTGACATCAACATCTTCATGGGAAGAGGTCCTTGAATCATTGCTATAGATTTCATGAGGGGGACTCTGATGACTTGGAGATTGGCTCCAAAATCTATGTGGGTCAGTGGGGGTTACTAAATCAATCAAAAAATGTGACAGTAAATTATGTCACTGGAGACGCCTGAATCCACTGGGAAAAAGCAAGTGCTCACTTGGACTTGGATGGCAGGAAGGCTGAAATGTGGAAGATCCGGTAAGAACCTGGTAAGTGCTCCTGTAGCAGTGTTCAGTAAGATCTGGAATGAAATCTTCGTGATTTAATTCTCGGAGGGGGGGTAATATTGATGCAGGTCTTGATAGGCAATCTTGGCGGGGAATGAGTTTGGAATCAAAAAGTTGTGCAAGGAATTTTTCTTGCTGAATTGGGGGGAACAAAGTTTCCAGCGGCTGAGGTGGTTGGAGATTGAAAATTTTGGATGGGGGGGTGTTGGTCTGATCCACTGCTGGGTACTGAAGCAGCAACAGTTCTATGAAATTTACAGCCCAACGGGGGCAAAACAAATTGGCAACCTCAGTATAGTTTTTTGCTTGTTTGTGAAAGATAACATACATACGTTCGGTAATCAAAGTTGGTTTATTATTAGACAGTGGTACCAGGTTGTCGTTGGGGGCACTTAAAGTATTGTAAAGTTCTGTTTCAATCAAGCAATAAATGGTGTGAGAACACAACCATATCAAACAATCCAATGATTATAGGTAGCACTCACCAATGAGAGAGTATTTTTCACCTGTCCCTTCACTTGCATGGGTAACTTCTTTGGCATCTATTACTTCATGCCTCTCAGCCAATTCATGGCAACCTTGAAAAAATGGCAGGGATTCTGCATTGAGCAGGGAAGGCCCCCCAAAAATGTCGTGAGGGCTGAAGATGAGAAGGTCTTGTTTTTGTGGCTTCCCACACAATTGGCCAGATTGCTGAAAGTCAGTCAGGGATATGAGGTATGGGTCACTTTGTTCCATGGGTGACTGGTTTGATTTACTATCAGGATCAAGGCTTTGGTATGGGATTCCAGCATAGATGGAGAGATCAGGAACTGCTTCATGGCAGGGCTCTGGGACAGGTCTGGATTTTGAAGAATAATCAGTCACGGGGCTTATGAGAGGTCTAGTTATGCCTGGAGAGCCGCCTTGAATGTTGGTTGAAGAGGATTTGTGGGGCTCCAAGCTGCTTGTACACCTAGTAACGGTAATTGGTGGCATACTTTGGTGGGTGCCTTTAGCAGTAGGTTGATCTGCAATTTTTTGTGCTGGAAATCTTGTCATTGAGCTCCCCTTGGATTTAGATGCACTTGCAACAGACGAGGGGAATGGTGACACTTTTGCATGGGGAGTAGGACGGGGTGAAATCAAAGGTGGGATCATGTGCCTGGTAACACCCGGAGAGTTTTGTGGAGCAAATGAGGAGGCGCCTGGATTACTTCCAGCTTAGCTTTTAATGGTAGGTTCTGATTTTTTCTCCGTGCACTTGGTGTTAGATGGGGTTTGGGAGTGGATTGGACTTGTTATGGGGCAATCTTTTTCCCAGTGGACTTGAATGGTGTTGGCAGGGAAGCTGGTGGTATTCTGTTTCTGTTTTGCTGAGTGGGTAACTTGAGCACTAACAGGAAATGCCGCCTGAGAGACCACCAAGGTACGCTGTGGTGTTCCATTTG